>JAMQGT020002243.1:0-103072 GCA_024447675.2 Pterophyllum scalare | reverse complement strand
AGGACCATCATGCAAATGCCCTCTAGCCAATTTCAGTTCAATGCAGGAAGGAAAAAGCTCTGTTTTTTTCCAATTAACCCTACTGAACCTTAAACGAGGATGTGAAGATGAAAAAAAAATGTATTGAGTAAAATTGTCAGAATTTGCAGAAAACTTTGCTACTGACAGACAAAATGATTTTTTCAGGACTTTTATTACCTTTGGAAATCCTGTCAATACTTTTATGTAAGTATCTTAAGGGTACAGGACTGTGTACTACTCTTTGGCTCTTAACATCCGCTGTTCTAAGAATTTCAAAAGCCATTTGGAAATCACCCTGAAACTAACAATTTACACAAAACTGACGAAAGTGGAACTGTGTCGGAAGCTAAACTGAAAACGAGCTGCGACAACAGGTATTAAGCATGGACAGCACTAGCATCTAAATTTACATGTATCCAAGCTAATGCTGTCAAGAACACACAGACATTAAAAAAAAAAAGAAAAAAGAAAACCTCAAAGCACGAAACTCCTTCTGTCAGGCTGATTATTGCGTTATCTTCAGCTTTACACACACAGCTTTAAGGGCACCAGAACTCATCGACCAACACAGAGAGGTGAATAAATGCAAATTTTCTGTTGTGTCTGCATTTTTAACCGTTCCTCTCCATGGAGTGTAAGCAAACAAAACTCGCTGGTTACTTTCTCAAACCCGTGATTTTATGCGTCTCAGATGTCACATAAATATGTCCCCCACTATAAACACTTAATGTGATTCATCTTAGAGATGGCGAATCAGTGTGCCTATCCACCTACCAAATTAATCCCAACAATACAGAAACATGTACGCAAACAGAAACACAAGGATAATTGCTTTTTAATGATCTCACATTATGCAAATGCTCATCATGTAGCCATCAATCTTCAATGGAGTTTCTACCTGCCTGACCACCAGTAAATCCAACACACTGACATATATTGTATGAGGAAAGACTTTTATGTACAGCCTTTATGCTTTGTTTTATTTAAATGGATTAAATAGCCAAGAAAAAAGCCCAGAAAAAGTGTTCTTTTTTCATTGCTGTTCATCTAAAACAGGCAAAATGTGGCACAGCAGTGTATTTAAATTTATATTAGCACTGCATCCTGGGAAATATTTGAATATGTGGAAAACAGCAACGTGAAAAGTCGGAGCAGTGCTTTATGCTCAATGAGGTAAGAAGAGGAGCGGCACTGGATGGATGGCTACCTGAAATATGAAAGAGCAGAAACAGGAAAACATCTCGAGCCTTTGATTAACACAGAAAAACTGTAGATTAAGAGTTTTTCCCTTTTTTTCTATTTCTCACCAGGATAATACAGGCCCTTTGGAGATTTCTCACAAAAAAAAGGGAAAAAAAGGGAAAATCCAGAAGTTCAACTCAAATGAACTGCTGGCTCTGAAAGCAGCGTTGTTATCCCAGTCTCTGAAACTTGCTAGCCCATGAATTATTCTCCCCGATTCTCAAAGTCAAAGTGAAGTGAAAAGTATACAACAGCAACTTAGGGAGTATTGTGTGTGAGTGGCAGAGAGAGAGGAAGAAGAGAGCTACTGTAGTACATTAAAGAAGCAGCTAAGAAATGAATTAAGCCATCTGGGAAGAGCAGGGTCAGCATGGGGCATAAAACCATCCGCATGACATTTACTATGAGAGAAGAAACATACTTTAAAAAGGTTTCAAACTAGACAGATTCGCTCATCGGTCAGTTTTGATTAAAAGTTTTCTGAGGACAAACAAATGATACAAAAGGAAAAATATTCCATCCAAAAGCTTTCAGAGTCAGTGGAAGGAACAATGATATTGATCCATGGACCTTAACCCGCTTTTTGTTCTGTGGCAGAGGGCGAATTTGTCATTCATACTACAGTATGCCTGTGCCTGGAATGGAAGTGAGTCCCAGAATTATAATACAAGTGAATGTTTAAAGTGTGAAGGCTAGGAGAATCACATGGTGTCAAGTTTCTTTGCAAATCTAATTTCTCAGGAGAGACTCATCACTTTGAGGATGCGGGAGCCTAAACCAGTAAGTCAGCATTTTCTGTCTTTTATCCATCTAAACTCAATTGAAAGGTCTTAATGAAGTGCACACTACAGGACATGATTAACTCCTATAGTTCTGCTTTTTACATTTTTTTTTTTTTTTGCTCAGACTTAACATGGTACCAGTTGGTGATGTGTGCTTGGCCAATCAGGGGCAAAAAGACAATTTCAGTGGCACTGACCTTGTTTTTTTCCATGGCTTCATTTTAGCGTTACGACTAATTTTAGATGAGTTTCTGCAGAACACAGATTGGATCATGAATGCATCCTTGTGTGTGGTAACGATTACATTTCCTCTAAAATTTCCTTTGATCCTTATCATCCAGATGCCCTTTTGTCAATGGTTAGATCCCAAGCTCCAGCTCTTTGTTCCAGTTAGTATGCCCTAGCTATGTGATAGCGTCTCTTTGCGTTTTGTCTGTTTCCTTTTTTCTTTGTGGCAACAGCCACCAATTTAATTGAATTTCTTGGCTTTTAATGTCTGCATTACTCTAATCAGAGAAGAGTAGAGTTGTTTATCTCGACCTTGGTAGAATTAGCAGAGGGTATTTGTGAAGATGTAGAATTAGCAGAGGGTATTTGTGAAGATGTAGAATTAGCAGAGGGTATTTGTGGAGATGTAGAATTAGCAGAGGGTATTTGTGGAGATGTTAATGCACAAACTATTCTGCAAGATCGTAACCTGAGCTTTTATTAATCAACTAGTCCAAAGTGCTTATAGACTTCCGTGACACTGACATGCACTCAGGAACCCGGGGGGGGGGGCACTTCTGGTGACAAGCTACAGTAAACTCATACCAAACCTAAGCAGTAGTTTTATTCTTTTGTCAGTCTTCTTTGTGGGTGGATAATCTTAAAATGCTACCACTGGATAATTCATCAATCACACACAGTAGAAAGATAGGCCTCCCACCAAAGTAGGGCGCAAGGAAATCTGCTATCGCACACAAATAACATGCAATATAACCTTCTGAGAGGGTAGCACGACTGCAGGCGAGGCAGAACACAGTGGAATGCAAAATACAACCCCAAATACCCTAGGGCCTGAAGGCAAATTTGATTAAAAGTTTGTTTTTCTTCACTCTCAACAAACGGAGGAGCTCGTCGATGCGGCACTGACAGTTAATTGGACTTGGCAGGGCCACGAGTTCATTCGTCAGCATTGTGTGGGGCTGGCCTAGGAGGAGCAGGACAATCGATGTCCCTCAGGACGGCCTGTAATCACTGCAACACTCCAATGAAGTCCAGGGTTAAACATCAGGAGATTGCAGGTGCACCAAAGGATCTGAGAAAGACTGCTAATATGTTCCCTGTCCCAAAGCAAGGCAAGGACACAGCAACACAGCACCCAAAGGACTCTGGTGATCCTCAAGCTATTATTCTGATCATAACGATCATGAGTCCAAGGTCCTGAGAGGTGATAGGGCATCTATTACTAATATTTTGCTGATAAAATGTGACATCCGTATATGCGGTATATAGGTATCTACAAGGTGGATGTGTGTAGCAGTGTACAGTTAGGCATATGTTACAAACGTATGTACATGTTTATGGCTTGTCTGTTCATCAAAGAATGGATATGTTGTCTAGGCTATGAGAATAATTTACACTTTACTTGTACCTTTGACTTAACAATAACACTGAAGTGTGTGCCACATTATTTACACTTTTATTTTATGTGTTTTCTATGCTGCTCCTTTGTCCATTAGATATTATGAAATTTAACATATCTATATATATTTATTAAATGAGACTTAGCAAAATCTGTGACTCACTATCTGGGTATTGGGAATGACACAAGGGCTCAATCTGAGGCTTCACAAGATGTTAAATAGGATATTAAAGCAGCACATTTCTACTCCACAGATGGTAAAGATGAATACAAATCAGGCATGGCAAAAAAAACAAAAAAAAAAACCAAAACACTATTTTCGCCATGCTTTTCTCTGCTTTATTGGGTTGGTGGAGGGCATTCTAACATTTAAAAAAAACACACAAAAAAAGAAATAACACCTCAGTTGCATTGATCACAGCTGACGGACATATGATAACAATGTATCATGAGTTTTAGGGGTCAAATCGTAAGGGCTGATAATCAAAGGCTCGCAGGCGTGATAAAGAGAAATAAGGTATAAAATATTTTCATAGGATATTTTCGTTTTAAGACCGTGAGTAGTCTGACCTCTCAGGCTTCTAAAGCTCTGGTCAGAATAGACAAATGATGACACTGATGAATGGGAGGAGTTTTGTCAGTGCTGAAGAGACTTAACAACACAGATCCATGGAGCATTTTAACACCATAACAGCTATGTGCAATTGTGGCCAAAACACAGCAAACAATTAAAAGGTTATCCAAAGCAAATATGAATAAAAGTTAAATTAATATGTGGAAACAAACAAATGAGGCATTAGGCCACAAAACGAAGTGTGACTTAAAAGCTGTAACGTGATCCTAAAGCTGCTTTGTTCTGCATTAGTATTCAGGAGATATCTTATCTCTCTAAACTGTTATCATAGCATTTCAGCTATTTTAGACACACTGACCTTCGTCTTAAGGACAGGAGATAAGGCTTTTTAATGTCCTTATTAAATCAAGCCATCTATACAGGCTCTCAGAGCTGGATAGTGTGTTCCAGGAGCCCTTAACTCTCTCTCTTACTGACTAATGACAAGCATGAGGGTGATAATGACCCTCAGAATTTCATGTTGTATCATCCTAACCATCATGTGATATCCACCAGTGTTCTGTCTGTGTGTGTATATATATATATATATATATATATATATATATATATATATATATATATATATATATATATATATATATATATGGCCAGACTGCTTTTAAGTGATAGGAAGGCAACAATGACTCAAATACAACCAGTGCATGCACAACACACATGAACACACACAGCACATCAAACCTTGTAGCAGATGGCCTACAGAATCAGAAGACCATACTGGGTGCCACTCCTGTCAGCTAAGAGCAGGAAACTGAGCCTACAGTTCACACAAGCTCACCAAACGTGGATGATAGAAGATTTTTAAAAAAATGTTGCGTGGTCTGATGAGTCTCAGTATCTGATGCCACATTCTGATGGCAGGGACCGAATTTGGCGTAAAGAGCATGAAAATAAACAAAACAAATCATCTCATCCTGGATTCTTGAACAGGATAAGTTCACATTACTCAGATGGCTTCCACAATCACCAGATCTCAGTCCATTAGAGCACCTTTGGGATCTGGTGGAAGGTTCACATCATGGATGTGCAGCTGACAAATCTATGCCACAAAGAATTAAAGTAGTATATATATATAAATATATATATATAAAATCTCTCTCTCTCTCTGACACACACACACACACACACATACACACACACACACACACACACACATACACATACACAGGCATTCCCCCACAAGTAATGGAGCAGTGCGCTCTTGGGGAATAATAAATCCTGCTTAATGGGATGGTACAAAAAAATCTTCAGAGGCTGGCAAAGTCAATCTGCATACTTGGCCAATGAGGCTTGTATGTACAGAAAGCATAAGAGACATGTAAGGGTGTGTGCATGTGTGTCCAAAACCTGTGCAAAAGATTATGCTTATTGTACTCAGTGAGAATATTTTTCAATAATGAATATTTAATTCATTTTAAACTTTTGTGTATGCGTGTGTGTGTCAACTTACAGCCAAGAATGCTGTCAGCTGCGGTGTGCGCACGACAATTCATTTGATGGACTCAGTATCAGTCAGTTGAAGTCTCTGCACATTGATTTACACTACACATAAGTCACACGACTCAGTGTGAGGCATGCAGGGAAAGATCTGAGAGGTGTGCTGTCTGAACCACATCCTGAAACATCTCTGTCAGAGCCTGAGCAGTGGCATCCACATGGTTTAATCTGCTCTGTTTAACAGCCACCACTGGGTTTTAAAAATGCACACAACCAACTCAAATCAATAAAGTTAGCGTGTCAAGTCCTTCCTAAGTTTAAATAGCAATTAGTGGACTATTAGTGAGGCTCACTACTTAAACTAATATACAAGCAGAAGACTTTAGCAATAAGTTGCTAGGAAAAATAGGAAAAGTCTACAGCACCTTCCATTCACAAGCAAAACCCTAACTGCACTCACATGGGCTTTAACATAACTAAAATTAGAAAACAAAAACAAAAAAGGACAAAATATATATCAACGCTAAAAGCACCATGTGGAGCTTTATTGTTACCAGCACAAACATCAGAACTCAGAAGCGGCCCACATTACCTGCTTTTCCACATATTTTGACAATGCCCCCAAGTGGCAGTGTGAAGCTACAACACGTAGATAAGGGTCTGCAAAGCTGTGCATGGAATCTACAGACTGCTAACACACTACCATGTCGGGACCTTAAGCACGGCTGTTACATACTTGGCACTACACAAAATGGCTCCAACATCCACAGGGAGCCCGGTGTCATTCACAAAAACAACCCTCTGCAAGCACAGTAGGGCTCAACTTCATTGATACAAGCACACACGCACAGAGGCACGAGGCACTATAGATCGGTCTGTCTTCTGTTCCCTTGAGAAATGCTGTTGCCTGGGTGCTTTGATCTATCAAAATGAATGAGGCAGTTGGCATCGACTGAAATAAGCAGCAAGGACCCCCTTTCAGAATGATACAGTCAGAATATTTATAGTTCTCCCAAAATGCCTCTTTGCATGCTTGTATAATGAGGAATTCAATCGATGTGGACTTCTTTTTAAAACCCTGATTCACTTCTTTGGGGGTTGTTGTTGTTGTTGACATGCAGGCATCATCTCAAAGAAAAGTGACTTGTTGAAGCACATGCACCCACAAACAAATGTTCAACTCCCTAGCTTTAAGATTAATGAAGGGAGAAGTTTTGGGAGCAAAGTGAGGTGACATTTAGAGTGATGTGTCAAGTGAGAGTGTATCTGTGTGTGTCTCCGCGATGTTCAATGTAATTAGTCCCTTGGTCTTTGACAGCAATGCATATCAATGTCCTGCTGCTGTGGGATCGGAGCGAAACCATCTGGCTTAGATGCTCTTCTGAGAATAATGTGTAAATACTGTTGACATGTGCCAGAGGGAGTCCTCATAAGGGTGTTTTTTCAAGTCAAAATAAAGTTTAAAAGCTTTTGGTCGGGCTACTCTTTCATTTTACCGTCTGCAGTGGTCGGGCAAATAAGCTAACGGAGCTAAAGTAAAAATCCGCTACTTCTGGTTGTACCAGGCCGTTGGGATTGCAATCCCAAATTCCTAAATCTAATAAAACAAATCATTGATTTAAACCCATAAAAATGGGTCCGTTTTAGTGGTCAATTAGCATTAAAAAAATAGTTTGTAGCATCTCGTCTGGTGCAGTACAGCGTAAAAAAAACATTCAACCACATTTATCAATTAACCGTGAGCACAGCACACACAGCAATAGCTGCTTTACCATCTGAATGCATGAGGGAGGAATATGTTACCTCATGGGCCACGGCTGACCACACACATTAGATTTGGCTGTTAAGTGTGATAGATTTCTTTTTAGAATGCAAGTGAAGCTTTGTGGTTAACAAACCTGAACTACTCCTTAGACTTTTGAGATATACTCGTGGCATTGATTCTTAGAATCTCTGCACATGTGGGCGTACATTCGCGCCATGATAGGGGAACGAAATCTCCAAGAAGGCAGAGAAAAGAAACATTAAAAGCTTCATATGCACTTTTCTTCTACCCGAGCACTGGGAACATATCATTATCTGACTGAATCACATGAAATCAATGATAGTGCTTCATTGCACCTAATATTTTACAAGTGATGGCAGTCACAGCTAAATATACCTTACGACATCTATCTTGATCATTCTCTTTATTTGAAAGCTGTTATTACTGTAGCAAATAGTGACCCGGCGTGACAGACTCATCAAGAGGGATTAAATCACAAGAGCTGAAAAATACACAGAAATGAAGGAAAAGCGACCAGGTCATTTCTCTGCAACTACAAAAACGGAGAGTCTACTGCTAAACCCAAGAAACTCATAAGAGTCTCTAAAAAACTTTATATAGATTTTATTCAATAAACTGATAATATTCTACAAGGATTAGATTTCCAGCTTTATCTCATACTGTGTGCTTCTTTTTTACACCAACACGTAGTATATTTGCCGCAAACTACAACCAATAACAGCTGTAGTATTCATCAAATGACTAAAATGACTAAAGACACACTGTTCAATCTCATGAGCAGAGTTCCATCTATCCGAATTGCCTTTGCAAAAAATAAAAGCTGCTGTCCGTGCTTTATTGAACCTAATATTTTTTGTCCATTTTTTTTATTTGCATGGTGGAATTCTTATTGTGAACATTGTTGTTTTTCCAAGACAAACGCTACTGACAAAATAAAGCATACGCAGTGGCACAGGGAGGACAAATAGAGTGCATTTCGATATGAAAAGAAGAGAAAGCAAAAGAACAGACAAAACAACCACAACATTGGGGAAGGGGGGGGGATAAAAGCAAAAACTAACAGGTACAGGGCACGCTTTCAATGCCCCAAACTGTTAAATTAAAAGATAAACAACTGATTCATGACAAATCATTGGGAAAACATTTTCAAGACCACGTTCCACAAACACAGTATGCAGGCATTAGAGCAATCACACTAACAAACAGCAGCAATTAATCATTCATCACTCTGGGAAAATAAAACCTCCACTCAAAATGCTCCAAATCCACACGACAGACAGCGAGCATCACTCATCTGCTTTTCTGTTTTATGTGTGGTCCACATCTACCAGTGTGTCCTTGAGATGAGTCTCAGACACCCCAGGACTCAAAGCAGGTCACAGGGCAGGTCTGGTCTCAGTGGGAATATTGCTTCAGGCCGAGGAAAAGGATGAAATGTTTTCTGACTACAGCAGGTGGACAACAGCAGGCGAAACAAAAAAACAAAAACAAAAAAGGCTATATATCTCTTCAGCCTTCACCACCACTCCCAGCACAATTTACTGACTTTCTCCCACCTTAGTGCCTTCTCTTTTCTGGCACCAAACAGTCCAACTCTTTATTTTCACCACCTGACCCATATACAAAACTGCTTCCTGGTGGGTGCTGCTCCAGAAACAAAGTCCAAGCCTTTGATCCAGCTCCAGATCATTGGCTGAAAGGCTGTCACTTCAGCTTTAGGCCGCACAGCATCCCACGGCAGCTCTTCATCTCCAAGCCTGGACGGCACACTTTTTTTTTTTTTGTTTGTTTTAATCACATTCACACATCCTTTGTCATATGATGAGCTCATTTTGCCTTCTCACCAGCTATGGAATTGGCTTTTATGCGAACACAAACACCTCAAGTCAAACACAATAGTGGTAAAATAAACAGCAAATAAACCATGACATTGATTGTGTTGGAACTGATTTGGTGTTAATGTGTGTATTTCAGCCTACTTGTGCTATAATATGAAGCTTGCATCCATTTACATAAAGACTTTTTACCCAACCGCTTCATCTGTCTCTGCTGAGCGAATGTAAAATTTACAGTGAAAGACAAAAAAACACACAAAAAAAAATCCATGCTGCACCATTTACACGAAGGAAAAAGAGGACAGATTTAATTTAAAAATTGGCACACATTCCTTATTTCGACAGATGAAAGCTCGTAAATGAAAAAAACCTGGAATCATGCCTGGTATGGAAATCTAAAGTTATGAATAATGCCTCCGACTCAATCATCAAGTCTGTTTTAACAAGGTGGATTAGCCAAGCACCTGCAGGCTGAAACGCACACACGGCTGCACTCCTAACCAACTAAGAGTGGGACAAGAGTCCCCGAGGGCACTGAACCTCACATCCTCCCTGTTGGACCCTCACCAGTCTGTAGGAGTGAGCAGCAGCAAACAGCTCAGGCTTGTCATTTATGCCCATGAATCCACCTCCAACAGGCCATTGCTGCGGCACAGGCAGCTGATTTACACACAGTTGCTAATCAGTGAATGGCTCTCTTGCTAATGAAAACTCATAGATCTATACAATAACACTACTGGTATGATTTTGTCTGCCATAACTCATTCCTAAATATGCAACAGGCAGTAACAGTTAAACGCAACTGGGAGTGGAGAGTTGAAGTAAAGAATTAGAGGTCAGAAATGTTGACGCAGAAAATGGTGACATGTTGCCATGGGTATTGCTATCTCTGTGCTGACCTAGGATTAATGGCCTACTGTATGTACATTTCTCTGCTGGCATAAATTTCACATAGGAGTAAATAGACTCTTCCCTCATGTCTAGCCTCAGCGACACTCCAGCATTTCGCTGATTTCAGGATGGATATGCTTAACTCCACCCTCCCATCCAGCTTTGGGTGCTGAGGAAAACCCAGTAAATAGAGGACCGATACAATGGCTTGTTTCAGCTTGGCACTGATTCACCATTTCACTGAACAAGCCACAGGCATCAGTCTAATCATGATTAAGACCATAACAGAGAGTTTGGTAGACACAGGGGGGGAATGCAACCATCCATCCATCCGCTATATTCATCAGGCAAATCACTTCCACTTGCAGCAAATGAAAATGAATTCATAGTAACTTACCTGTTCCATTGGCTGTGCTTGCTAAGAAGAGAGGATACAAAGCTGAGCAGCTTTGAGGTAGATGGACATTGTGGCAAAACAGACTGACAGCAAAGTCTTATGGACTAACTGGCTGTGATGCCATTTAGAAATAAATGGGTCTAAATGGTTAACTGGAGAATTAAAAGAAAAGTGCCCTCACCACTGGAGCAGTCCAGTCCTCCCCATCCAGGCTCGCACTGGCATGTACTCAGGAGACACGCAGCGCCCATGGACACACTCCTCTGTGCACAGAGCTAAAATACACAAAGACATTTCCTCATCAGTGCAGTTTATAATTGCATTAGCACACATACACGCACGCAGAGTGTAAACTGTCATTAAACAGCCAATAAAGAGCAAAATGAAAACCACCAAGATAACAGCTGAAAGAAAACGGCCCATAAAACTGAACAGTCAATATCTCCCGAATACCATAAAGGGCTAAATCTTTGAGCTCGGGCGCTCATATTTAACATCTATCTCAGCTACTTCAGAAAAGGCTAAATGATTCCTTAGAAGCCAAAGTCCTTGGTCAACACTTGGTTTATCACATGGTTTTACTTTCCACAATGAGTCTTTATCGGCAGGTTGAGGCACGAAGGTACAAGTTATAAATCCTCTCTAATTTGATCAGCCAGTGCTTTGTCATATAGTGATGCTCTAATGTAGCTGGTCCAGGCACTGCAGTGTTTACTAAGTATGTGGTTTTCTTGATCATTCATATTGAGCAAAACAGTGGCCAATTGATTGGGTTGGCATTAGTATTCTTGGGAGTGTGTTGACAAGAGTTGGATGTTTTTCTTGAGCTGGAAAATAAAGTGACCTATGTGGATTATTTTTCTACAGTGTTTTAAAGTAAGAAGGAAAAGGATGACAAAAATAGGTACTTAACATTAATAACTATATGGCAACCAAGGTCATTTGGCCAACAGGGTTAAGACAGACAGGCTCTTATCTGAGGAAAGAGACAGTCAAGCCAATGCGTCGAGAGAGAAACTCTGCCTGATGGGAATCAGTAGTCCACTAACATGGCCTGTGGAGGGATGATACACAATCCAAGGGTGGCAGAGCAGACAGTCCATCCCATTAACTGATCAGAGCTCATCCAACACTTCATCCAAGTTCTGCCACCTTTGTTCCTTACTATTTTGTGATGTGGTAAAAAGTGAAAAAGGGACAGGACGACAGTCTTTTTTCCCCCTAACAGCACGGGTCCTGTGTGCAACACTATGGCATCCATCCTGCAGGCACAGAGGTCAGGAGGAGCTGGCTGCAGGCCTGAACAGTGCTACTATAGATTATCACTCAATCAGGCTTTGATTAAGCTCCACCACCACCTCGAGAGATACGGCAGGAAAGAGGAAAGAGGAGTGAACACCAGACAGCAACAAGCCAGTGCTAATCGCAGAAATGCTCCCACGGCAAAAATGGTAAACCAGAGATTGAAAGATAATTCAGGGCAGATTTCTGAGCATCTCTCTGGCAGAGAACTGTCTAATTACAGTAAGCCAGCAAAAAAGAAAAGGGGGAAGAGCTTCAACATTTGTGCTGACGAAGGTAGTGAGATCGACTACCTGTAATCAATGAGTCCACAGTATGCAGAGTATTCAAAGAGAAGAGGAGACGAATTCAATGTCACCACGATGAGTTGATTTCGTTTAGTTTCAATCAGCAAATTCTGATCAGCGAGAACAGGGAAATGCAAATGTGTCACATCCTTTAGAAAAAAGAAATATGGAAATGAAGTTTTGAATATGGGAGAAAGGATAAAGCGCACCCTTCTCCTGAGATCTGAACCGGTGTACTGAAGGGATGGCATAATAAAGTAGGAGGTAGGTCTTTCATTTTAATTGAAATTCATGAATCACTCTGCCTAACTCATGTCTAAGGAATCTGTTGGAAAATTGAGTCTTTCATCTAGATAAAAGGCTAATCTAACTCATTATGCAGAGGTGTTATCAGGACGAGGAACAATGGAGCTAATTGGTGATTGTCATGCAGTGTTAATAAATTTAATATTTTTGCCCACGAAAACTACAATCTTTTAAAATGCCTGATAATATAAATCTTTACTGTCCCTCTCTGTTTTTGGAAAGCTTTGCTGCAGTGATAAAAAAAACAAAAAAAAAACATCTACCATTACTATTTTTTTTTTGTTTATGATTTTTGCAGTTGTAGTGCTTTGTAGTGAAAAAGCTTGAAACATGGTGATGCAGCTGATGCTTGAATCGTTCTAGGACAGATGCCAGCAGAACCTATCAAACAACTTCCTGCATAACTTCTTCTCCAGGCCTCTTTCTAGCACAGAGACGATTTATTTTAAAACTGTGTCTTTGAAGCATTAAAAAAAATGCAACAAAGCCAAAATGAAAAAGAAATCAAAGGTAAAGGATCCCTTTCTGGAGAGAAATCTCATCATCTTACTGATGGTGAAAGCTCAAAACCCAACTAATTCTACAGCAAAGGTCTTTTTAAAATGGACAGGCAAGGAGTCACGAAGGAGTCATCTGGCCTAAATGTTTTGCAAAAAGAGAGACTCAGAGCCCTGCAGGGCCTGTCAGCCTCAGAAGATATTACGAGCTGTTGTCATTAGTGAGCTCATCTTGCTTCCTTTGCACAACTGTAATAATCATGCTTATTAGGTGGGAAATGAGCTCCTCACATCCTCTACATAGACTAGTTACATATTAAGCTAATGACTTACGACAGATCAAAGGTCACAGAAATAATAAACACCTCTTGTTGGAAACTTCAAGCACTAATTAGAAAAAAAAGCAAATCAAAGTTCAACATATCATGGTGCCTCTTGACAAAAACAACAACAACAACAAAAAACCTTCTTCTAAATAGAATGAAACACAACAAACAAAGAAAATGCATCCTTTAAGAGTTTCAGAAGCATTAGCATTTTGTGTGTTTCTGGTTTACTCAAGATCTCCACATCCCCAAATTCATTAACTGCCTCTCACTGGAGCTAATGTGAGTGCTGATGTGGTGCCATATGACAGAAAACTAAAGCAGGCAGGATTAAAAGGCAAACCCTCTCGAAGCTTTTCTGACTTTTAATGAAACAGACTTCATGGGGAAAGCTACATTAAACTAACAATACTCAAGGGAGGGGTATTTTACATCCAGTAAACAACAAAATGTCCTGAAATAGATGACTTGAGTTAATTTTGGTTCGATTTCCTCTATAATGCCCCCTTTTGTCACTGCATGCAAAACAGCTTGGGGAGTACAAATCTCTTAATCCTAGTAGTGAGAGTGCTAGGATTAAAAGAGAGCAGTTTGCAAAGGCAGCAGAAAGCAAAAACTGCCCTTTTGGCCCCTACCAGCTCAATCTCCTCTTATCACCTGACAGAGACCGCGTTGGCCTGAAACTGTGTAATATAAAAACAAAGCCTACTTAGACAAAGATGAGCCAAATCCAAGAGGTGGAGCTGCAGTTAGCAGATTCACCTTGTTAACACCCTGAAAAGACTATTAATGAACAAATGTGTCTCTTGTCAGTTAAATGGTTAATGAATACATTATTGATCAGTCTGCTCCTCATTTCTCCAGACCCCCATATAATCACACCGACTCTTACTCTTTGCTGGCTGGCTTCCTGGGGAGCTGCTACCCCGAGGCTAGGAAAGCTAAGACAAAGACATGCTCAGATGTGGTCATAGAGCACATGGCTGTGGTTATGGTATCAGAAACTGACTCATGTTGCAAAAGATGTAGGAAACTTTTATTGAAGACTAATTCTAATTCAATTATCACCTTTTTTTTTCAAGACAAATAAAACATCCAGTAAGGTCAGAGTAAAAAAAAATCCTCTCAATCAACTTGTAAATGTGTTCAATTGCATGTGTGAGAATAAAAAAGACATTGGGGCTATCAAACTGACAGTGGATGACTGTTTTAAGCATATTGTTACAGTCTAATTTTCAAGGCTCTTGCTCTTTGAAGTTATTGAAGTCGGGTATGATTTTATGGCGGGTGCTATACATCCTTGGTCTGCAACCAGTACCCTCTTGGCTCGTTAATTTTTCTCATTGTTATACAACTTCAATTAAGCTACTCTAACAGAAAGAGTAAAGCAGGGAGCAGACCATGTTGTAAAACAGTGAGTGGCCCTGTTAAATCATGCTCAGTCATTTTAAATGGACTAAATCCATATATTGTTCATGGTGGCACGCTAGCAAAGAAGGTACTAGTGGGCTGCTATTGGGTGTACACAGAATCAGAAAGGCGACTGGGGCAGCAGTGGCATGTTAGCGAGTTGTGACTTTACCTGCAAGCCACCCTACAGTAAAAAAAAAATTAAGTCGAATCAATCCTATACTGTAATTTTCTACTTTTCTTAAAATGTCCTAAAGATATGACCAGAAGTGTTGTGAGCGAGGACAATGAAATTACAAAAGGATACTCACGAACACACAAGTCTCCGCTCTCAAAGTAACCAGGGCAACACTGCGAGCGGCGCCTATACATGGTCCTCACTCCCCGCCGGTAAGCTGTCTTATAGCTGATCCTGGGAAAACAGACACACAGAGACAGCTACGTGAGGTAAAGAGTGACCCTTTCCGAAGGGCAGGAAACATATAGAAGCTAAAAAGTAACATGATACTTTGTTGTTATATGTAGTTTTATCAAAGTACGCGGAGAAAAAAAATATTAAGTGGAATTCTATCCCTTAAATAAAAGTCACTTAATAGGAGGTCTCTGTTTACTCATTTAGTTGATGGAGCTATCAACCTTGATGGAGCAATTAAGACATAACATCTTCAAAACAACACAATTACAGTCAGAGGCATCCTCAGGGGGGTACAGTAAAGGTCAGGCTACTTAAAAATATAATAAGAAAACAAACTGTGAGACTTCCAACCTTACCTGTGCCTTGTGCATTTAAACCAGTTGAGGATGTCTGTGCATCTAGTGTAATAGATCTGGTCAAATGGGTGAGCATAGGATTCCTGGACAGTCACCGCATAACTGAAAAACAAATGTTAAGGATGCCAGTGGCAGGAAAAAGTATACTATACTTGTACTCTGACTTACTATTTCTACTGCTTTAAATGTAAGCTCTACTACATTTTAGAGGGAAATGTTGTGCCTCTTACTCTTCACATTTATTAGACTCCTACTGTAGTTCCCAGTATGGTCTCTGTTTTTTTTTTTAATTTTAAAAAAAGACTTGAAATACCAATTCTATAGTTTCCAATATTTTTGGCTCTCAGTCCCTGCCACATATACAAAAAACGTCTGAGTGTTGTAACAAGGTCTACCTAGGAGACATTTACCCTTTGAATTTTTTTACATGGCTTGGCTTAAAATAACAATTTGAGACATAAAATAGCGAAAGATGTCAAAATTTTAAAAATATATATATATTACAGGAAAGTCAAACATTTTAAGAATTTGCACAGCCAAACTTTTTTCTCTTTTTTCCAACCTTGTGAATCACCTTAAACTCTTTATCTTGCAAACCCTTTGTCAGAAATCACTTCACTATTAAACTAGGTCAGGTCTTGCCAGCTCTAACGACAATGCTAATTATTAAGAATCTAAAAAAAATATATATGTAAGTCACAGGGGCAATTTTCAACACAGTGGTGAAAGGGTATGAAAATGCTAAGAAAGTTGATATTTATAATATATGGTCTGCGGATATTGGAGGACCTTAGAGCCATAACCACACTACCCACTTAGGGAATCCATTTCGATGCCAACAAGGTGGAACCACAAAGTACCCTCACCTTGGTCAGGCAATAATCCAGATAATATATCTTCACAGCTTTCTTTCCTCCCCTTTGCGCCATGGCCAGAAATTATTCCTGCTTATTTCTCATAAGTGACACTGCCCAGCAAAGCTAATAATTATTCAGGCTCTGTGGCATTTGCGATTGATTGGGATGAGAGTACACTGATCAATCTGCCTGTGTATTTCATTTGAAGCTGCAGCTCCTCCCATCTCTCTGAGCTTAGCAACTTGAGCTGTGTGAGATCAATACTAGACTTTGACAATAGATCAGGAACTTTGGTTAAGAGCAGATATACTGAAAAAGTTTCAGAATTGACAACGTCACTCCTACAAATCAGCGTTTTCAAATTATTGCATACAAGGGAATATGCTCACCTCTCCCAGTGGCTGCAGACATTAGGGTCATCAGGGTTGAGACTCAACGCACTGGTGGTGAGCACAAGCAGCAAGGCCAGCAGAGCAAGTGATGGCCCCATCCTTCACTCTGAGAAGGAAACAGGGAGGAAATATAGATAGCTGGGTGGCAGCTGGTAACTTCACAAGATTTAAAGGAATAGTTTGACCTTTTAAAAAATGGCTTGTTTTATTCCTGAGAGATTTATCACATTAAGCTTCATTTGCTTGTTTGTATGTTAATGTGTTTCGTGCACAACAAGCTGCTTGAAACTAATTGCCCCTAGTGGGATTAATAAAGTTGTTTGTATTGCATTGTGCCAGTCTTTTTGGTAAAGGTGATGTCATCGCCATTTCCAGGTTCAAATGCCATTTATGGTTAAAACAAGTGTAAACTCTCCAATTGAGTAATCAATACACTGATTACTCCAATAGAGGGATCAGTGTAGCCGGTATCCCAGGTGTGGAATAATCAAGGGTACAGTGCAAGAATCAACAAATAAGAGTATTTAGATGCTGGGAATCAGAAAGATAGCAGTAGGCAATGACAATGGACAATAACACTTTTTTGTAATGTTGATCCTGTACACCACCACAAAGTATTTTAAATAAAAAAATATGACTGAAGCAAAGACTTTTACCTTTGATTCTAGGGGTGTAAAAAAAAAGTACAGCCAATTTTATACTGTATATAGTTTTCAGAGGCTGTATGAGACTATAAATGAGAGTCAGCAGTGTATGTAGCCAAATCTTGATTTTAGAAAATGTTAATTGAGCTGAAGTTGTAATTGTTGCTTACAGCTGTTTATAGGAGTCTTTCCTCTAAGTTTATTAAATACCCGCAGCTTCACTGAACTACCTACAGGATCAATTTTTGTGCCCACAAAGCAAAAGAGCTGTGTATATTTATGCACATCACACAACCTTGTTAATTTAATAAAATATTCATAACTATTAATAACTGTTGACAGAATTGGTCAGGACCTGACTGTATATTAAAACCCTGAAAGTCCTGTACTGCAGTCCAAGTATACACAGATTCATGGTTTTACAGTTAAATCATGGGTTACCGGTTTAATCCTGAGCTCAATCACAGCTGTTCAGACATTTTTATTTTATTTTATTTGCGACTATTGTTTTATAATTGTGCATATTAGAGATGCACCTATTTCAACATGGGATTTTCAGTGTTCTTGGCCTGGACTGTTGGATAGGAGCTTTCATGCATGTGCAACACACCCACAGTGGCAAAGGCAAAAAGTCACGTTGACACTCACAGTCACACACTAACATGTCATTAGTGAGGAAGGGCTTCACTATGAGCGAAGACATAAAGTTTCACCAAAGCAAACCACAGGAGGGGGGACTACCAAAAAAACGTTTGTAACAACAAGCCTAATCAGCCCTTTAAATCACCCTTACCCAGCTGGATGTGAACATTTTTAAGAAACTAACAAAGGGAAAGTGGCTAAAGCTAAAGCTAATCAGCGCTCAAAGGCTGCCACAAGCCAACAGTCTCGCTATGAGCAAAGGATCAAAGCAGTTATGAGAAAAATTATGGAGATGGTTGAAAAAGAAAAGGGTCAATGCCCTGTTATCTGGAAAATTTGTAAACATATTGGAAAATGATGTAACTAACTGACATTTGTTTTGTTATATAAATCTCCTGTTCCTGCTTTTGTTTGGCAAGATAAAACTAGATCAGGTAAAGGTAGGTGTACAGCAGCTAATTTTCAGTTAGTTATTCATACTCTTTCCAGTAGCAGGGCACTGTATTCTTATTTATAGTTGTATAAGAGAGAGAATTTCACAGCAGTTTGGGGGAAAATATAATGCTTAATAGTTTATTTTATTATTAAAATAATATTCTACATTGAAGAAAAGGTTATTTTTGTTTGTATGTGATGTCAGTTTTAGTTCTTAGAAAGAAAATCACAATTGGCAAAAATAGGCATCAGCAGGTCACACTTAGAATCAGGTATTAGAATGGGCCAAAAAAATTGCAATTGATGCATCTCTAGTGCACATGGTTGCTTGCCATAGTTATAGCGGCCTATTTAATCATTAAAATAGCTAAAAAATATATGCTAGCAAGTTCCGTCATAACAGTGAATGAATGACAGATTATCCACAAGTGCAGGTAAAATACATGTATGTTTGACACATAGCAAATTTCATATGTGCATTTTAGTAATCAAATATGCAAATATAAAGTATGCAAAAATGCTTGAACAAAAACTACACTGTATTAGATTCAACATTAAGTGTCTTTGTATGGCTCAGCATGCATGTCAGTGTAGCTTATGTGCACTCTGCGTGTGCTTTGGTGTGCTACGGGGATGTGTTCGATATTTCTGAGCGACTGTATCCGATAACACAGAAATTCACATGTTCAGCTAATCTTCTGCATTGACAGATGCACGTAGATCACTCACATGTGAAAGGAAATCAATCAGACCTCCACTTCCTTTAAGCAGCAGTTCATCTGAACAGGCAGAGGTTAAAGTCATGTTCATTTCCTTAAGAGGATGATTAATCAAGATACACATCTGTTATGGGCTACAGCTGATTTCATATTCAAACCCTGCTCTGAAACAGTCAGGTTATAGGCTACTAGAGGGACACTGTTTGATGGACCAGAAAGTTTTTATTGTTTCTTTGATTAGACCGTCTTCCTTCCCCATTTAATCTGAATGACTGTGGACAAGCTCAATATTTTTCTTTTTTTTACTGTTCTCAATCACAAGCCCACAAGGGGTTAAGAGGTAATAAAATTAGGATTATCCTAAATATGTGGCAAGATTAAACAAATCAATGACTATTAGTAAGCTTCAGAGTGAGGTCTGCAAGCAAATTAAGTGCCACAGTGCCCCTAAAAGAGGAGACAGTGACAGATCTAATAGCCAGAGGCGTGTGGCCTTATGCTCACCTAATCTTGCAGCCTGTGGTCCCTGGGTGTTTTCTGCGGTTGTTGAGGGGGCTCTGGAAGCAGCAAAAAACCACAGAAGTGCCAGTGCGCTCACATGCGCTTGCTGGGCGAGGTGATGACAGGTCGCAGATCTGTGGGAGAGGAGAAAAAATAATGAGCTTATGATGACACACAGAAGACACATGCTTCCTTGCTCGCTCTCACATGGATGCACGCACACAAACTCATAAATTTCTTATGGGATCAAGAATCTCAACAGGCATATAGTTCAACAAAAGCTGCTCTTGAAAGGCCAGTTTGCGCCGCACAGCCTCCACATTTGAGCACACGGTTCTCATTTCCACCTACCTATATTTCCACATCCACACTAACTTACCCACAGGAATAAAAGCCTGCATTAATTCAAGAGGGGCTAATACAATGAACTCTGTTCACGTTTCAAACACTATGAGTGGTTTGTCCACAGTGTGACAAGATCACATTAACCGTGCTCATTAACAAAGCCTACACAAGGTTTATTGCAATAATTTGGAGAACATTCATGTGTTTATCATTTTTCTCATTGCATGGCCTTCACTAGAAGGTCAGAGTGTAGGTTTGAGATTTTTCTGTCCTTCATTTGCTATGAATCCTAAATTAAGATGGAAACACAGCCACAACCAAATAAAGTCTGTTTTCATTCTTGGCTTAATAAATACTTTAACATAATTTCTTATGCATGTAAACCATTTCTAAGCCCCAGTGATGAGAGAATAGACAAAAGAATTACTGTAGACACACTTATTACAGCTACTAAATATTAGCTCATTTAGAGATCTATGACAGTCTGAAGCAATTTTAAATTTGCAGCACAATTACACAGCTGGCTAACAAATACACAACAAAGCACTTCTACTGTGGCATTACTGGATTTGATTGGTTGAAAATTATCACAGTGATTATTAGGGGTTTTAGATATTTCTGATTATATGGACCAGATATGTATATAAACTAAGTTCTCTTTGAACAGGAAGTTATATTTTGTTATATGGTTGTTAGATATTTTTGTAAAAAATAAAAAAAGAAAGAAGTCCTCAGATGGGGACAATGGGTTTATTTTACAGCATAACACAACAAAGTCAACATGGCTTAACAAAGTATAAAACTCTAATGGGCAGAATTAAGTATAAGGTACAGCAAAGTCCAAATCTAATGCCCTCATATATGGATGCAGGGTATTAGGATTTTAGATTTAGATTTTTTTTTCACATTTTTTGAATGGTTGCCCAGTGCCTGAGGGTATTAGACTCTCACGACCACTTTTGATTGCAATGCAATTGCACAGGTTGACTGGTAGAAGGCAACCTTTCTGCAAACAGTTGCAGTCTGACTTGGACTGACTGCAATCACTCTCAGAGAGATTGTTGAAGGTTTGTAAATTATTGCTATCTAATGTATAAATACAGACAGATTGCCAACATATTGCCATCAATCTGAATGAGCCTTTGCCAATGCGCACACCTTGAGGGGAGTCAACTCAACTGGCTGCCAGCTGGTTGTATTCCAGTTACATTACTATATATCAGGAAGGTTGCTGAGAACAAATGTAACAGTTAAATGTGAACTTCTGTCTATGTAGTCAGCAAAAGATATATGATTTTCAATGATTTAGCACAGTTAATTGAAACTGATTGAACTGAGATAAATTTTATATTATTGGATAAAACATATTAAGTTTAACTTTGAGGACATCACTTGCAGTTTAAAAAAAGGTTGCAATATATGTTATTGCAATACTCAGCATATCACAAAATGTTAAAAACTGCAATAATATCTTATATCTAATTATTGTGATCATATTTTGTGGAGTGTCTGGTGATTCCCACCTCTAGTAGTTATACAGGTTTATTTTGAGCATTACAAGTTGCTCAAAACAAACCTGTTCTTGACTCGTTTTAGAGTTCCACAGTAGAAGAGATCTGATGGTCTTTTAATAAAAAAAAAGATATCTTTTTATTTTATCTTTTTTTCTTTATCTTTTTAATTGGAAGTAAAATCATATGGATTGCAATGAAGGAATTAGCATGATTTAGGACCCTTCAAAATAACCATTCATTATCTGATGGTGATCCCAATGAACTCAGTTCTAAAGCATCAATAATTCTTTTTTCTTCCTTTACTTTCTTTTTTCTTTTGTTCTGAAGTGAAGACTTTTTTAAAAAAACAAAAAAAACATCATAGGTGGAACAAAATGCAGTGGCCAATTTTGATTGGAAATCAAACCCTATGTAGAGATTTAATTCCAAATCCTACCAAATCCTCTTAGATCTGGTCAAAATCTACCTCCAGTGAGATATATGTGTGCAGCCCACCATGCATCAGTGACAGCTTAGTGACATTAAAAATGTGAATGTCAAGGACAAAAACCTAGTTAATATTTTGCAGCACCTGAACACATGTTTGTTAATTTCTTTAACATGGATTAGAACATTAGAATGCATTTCTGGCAAACAAGATCCCCTTTAAATAATGTTGATGAACTACATTTAAGTAACTTCTTGTTCTTGTTCTTGCATGTGTGAATATAGAGCACAGCATAAAAGACAAGTTAGATGAATACGACGGTTATCACTTGGGGCTCTCCTGTATGACTTCGTACTGCTCAATTCCCTGATTCTTTCTTATTTGACGGCAGGAATGTTTAACACCACCAAAATGCTCTCCAGAGACCTCACTCACCCTAAATGAATTTCACTCCTGCTCGTCACCACTTTGATTACTTGGCAATAAAACTTCCCCTGCTGCTGCTGTGCTGCTCCCAGTGACAAACAGCTGAAATAGCAACATCTTTTAGGCTATTGAGGTTACACAAGTGCAAAGAACAAGAGACAGAGTATAGTGAAGGTGTGTGTGCGTGATTATATGGACTTGTGAATCTTGACAGGAACACCCAAGGTTTACATCGGACACCTGCGGGCAGAAACATTAACTCAGATGAGACGGAGCCACCTTTGTCCCTTACACTGTCTATCAGCAGAGACATCTGCATGATTAAAGCCATGTGTCTTCAGTGTGTGACTTATTAAAGTGCAATGTAATTAACCACCCTGTCCCCTGGCTGACCAACTCCTGCACTCTTCCATGAATGATGCTCAGCAGGCATGACTGACTACCACAAGTTAGCGCACCTCCACGATATGGACCCCCTGCTGCTTTCAGGACCCTTTTAGTGCTAAATTTATCACAATTCTCACTAGCTTATGTGAATTTACAATCAAAACCAGTCAACAGAAATGTCACTTGGCATCGCAGTCTTATCTGCAGCAGCATTAGAGAATGCAGATCACTCATGAGCTTCAGTGTGTAACGTGTCTTTGCACAATCAGCCTATTATGACAACTCTAACTTCAAGCAGAGGACTCGTATACAACTTTTATGAGAATTCTTCCAGCCACTCAATCCGTTTTGTAATAACCGCAGCAACCTAATCTGGAGTGATCTAAAGGTTACAGCAGTAACCACACAGCACAGAGTGCCAATGAGATAAGCCCCACTGCTGGCCACCCCTATCTCTTGCTGGGGTCTGTGAGTCATTAGGAGTCAGGCCTCAATACAGAGGCCATAGTGTGGCACAGTGTACACACTGGTTCCCCTGGTTTCAGCCACATACCTGAGAGTCTGATGTGGTACAAGGTCAGAAGGAGATGGCTTTTTGACAAGCACAGAAGCACAAAAACTAAATCCTGATCTACTGCTGTTTATGAGTAAAGAAAGAAAGAAAGAAAAAAGAAAAGAACAAAAAAGGAAAAAGAAGTATATTTAAAAGCTCTATGACAGTACTCAAATGATCACCATTACTAAATGCAATTTGAGGGCACTGGTGCTTTATTTTTGAGCATTTGCTACTTTATACATATGCTCTGTTATATTCAAGAGGGAATTATTGTAAATATTTTTATACTTGAGTACATTTACTGGTAAAAGATACTAGTTGCTTTTCTGAATAAAACTTGTGATAACTTTATGTTTTCTTCATATTTTTTGTCTGTACCATAAACTACTACAGATTTAACAGGTTATTTGTTTTAAACTTGCCTCCACCTCAGCCAATGAGATTAAAATAATACTTCCCATAACATATACCCAATATCAAATAATAATAATATAATAACAGCTCACTAACAATAGGACCAACATAACGAGTACTTGCGTTAAAGTATATTTTCCTAATGATAGGTATGACTTGATTATATGTTTGAATGTATAGGTTATTTTTACATTTTGATATTTTTACTCTTTTTTTTTGCTTTAGATTTCTTGTTCTAGTCCTCTCTATATGCAAATCACTTCAAAGAGACTAAATGCATGTACTAGCATGGCAAGTGTACTGAAGTCATAAAGCCCGAGAGTGTGTTTGTTGCTGCATTTATGGGAATCTCAGTAATGCTGACAGCATGAAGTGGAGCCAAGGCAGCAATGTCTTGCACCTGATCTCTCTCCAGGGTACTTCCCTATTTATTACACTTCAATGATTAGGCATGCCAGCTTGACATGATCCAGCCAAGGCATAATTTCACAATCTCTCAATCTCAGACTGGACACTCGCCATAATACTGCTTAGTTATGGTTATGGACATTAGCAGTTCAACTCATTTGAGAGGACAAGGGGCATACCGTATTCAGATTATTTTATACATGCCAGAGAAGAAAATTTCACCCTGCTTTGAGTGTGGGCTTTTGAATAAGATTTTTCAATCAGAGAGTGAAGATGGACAGGAAGACAGATGTGAAATATTCATATTATTAGCATGCACAGCATTAATATGTATGCAGCTTCCCATGAAAAAGTGCTGCTTCTTGCCGCTACTGCACTTCACTGACTGTACACTGCCTCTGGTGAAATATTGTATTAAAGAATAGAAAATACACAAGAATAGCCATTTTATCTGCAGTGGACTTTATCTTTAAAAAAAAATGACACAATCAGTTTTATTAAGATTAGCCTGATTTATGCCCGCAAATGAATTTTTTCTCATTTTATTTCCAACTTCATGATTTCAAATCCACACTCAGATAAGAACAATAACAAATTATCTACCCAAACATTATTTAACTGTTCAGCTTAAGTTTAAGGAGGTACTCCAGCAGTTTGGTGCTTCCACATCCTGAGTTTCCAGTGTAGCTTTTCCTCTTAAATATGTGACTTTCAAGCCTGATGTGGTGTCACTTGTGTTATTGTTTTAGTTGACAAAGCTATCATAAACTGTTGTATGCAAAATGGCTTCCACAATTTAAAGATTTTTCCATGATTTAATTCATCGTTACTAATTATTTAATTAATTGGATTGTTAAAAAAAATTGCTTCATTTTTCTTCCAACTCTTGATCAGAAAATTCAAATTAGGTGATTTAAATTCAGAGTTTGGATGCAATTATTCAAGCTGAGAAATTCACATGAAAATTTAAAGGATTCAAATTCATCGTATGGCAGCAAATATTTCATCCACAGAGAACATGCAATCTGAAGGGCTCATCTTGGACTTGAAGAAATTGTAAGATGATTATTTGGCACACTAATGACTGTAATGAAACAATCATTAGTTGCAGGAGGACAGTTTAAATATATCAATATATGCATTTCTTCTGGTACTGAATAAATAATGAGAGATTCATTATTTAGTTTAGTTACGTTGTCCTACGTTGAGCATTCAAACAAAGCGTCTCTACAAACTATTAATAAGCTCAAAACAATTTTCTGGCACTGTTGCTGAAGCCACAGGAATTATTGGGAAAGAAAGAGGAAGAATTAAAACAGCCTCTGCTTTTAAAGTCTCATGTAACTCCTACAGAAGAATAGCGATGACACAAACGCGAATGCGAATTCAGTTCGGTTGTTGGGGCACCTGGGAAAATGCTGTGCGTCGTTTAACAGAAGCTTAATTCTGCCCACATGGTTTATTCATGTGGCGACTGCTGATATCATGGTTCTCATAAATCACACAGTGCGGAATGCTGGACGTCCACGTGCTCAGGCAGGGCTCACTAATCTCAACACCATCTTTCATCTGAATAACCTTGCCTTACCGCAGGGCATGCCAACACCAGACTCAGCCCATTGGAGGGAGGCTGTCCTCATACTTTTATTTCTTTCACTCTGGGCACAAAGACTTTTTGCAGCCTGTCGGAGCAGACAAACACTGTCCTGTGTACTCCCAGCCCACTCTCAGCCACGAGCAATAATGAGAAATTGCTTTATGGACATCAGAGAAACCAATCTAGTCTAACGTTGGCTTTATGAATGTAAAAATCAGAAGCACAAGGGAGGAGAGCAGTGGAGCCATTCCAGCCATCTGTTCAGAAGTGGTTCAAAGAAAGAGTGGAAAATGTGAAACTAATGTGAGTAAACATGATCATCAAATCTCACTAATAAATATCAAGAAATCATCTGTTTGACAGTCTGTCTGTCCTTCACGAATTTCATCAAATGATCTACGTCATACGTAGGGGTGTATTGCTGGGACCTGAGTAAGAGCACTGCAAGTTTGAGGTTGTTGAGGAGATGAGCAATGGTCTCACTTTGCAGTACCCCTCCCAGTTGTGTCAAAAAAGGCAATTCTGACCTTACAGATGATGTCAGATTTAACACAAGTTGATAAGCTAGTCACCATTTTATCAACATCAAGGGCCGATGAAAGTGGACCCCACTTCCAAAGTGGATTAATGCAGGGAGGGTCTTGCTGGCTCCAGCAGGTTTAAATTTGCCCATAATTTTATGTGACAAATGATGCGTTCAGTGGGAATAGGCCATTATGGTTGATTTGTGACCTCACAGATTATTCCACACTGCTCTGTGGCCTCATGCCAATGTCACAGTTCAGATAACACAGTTAGTTGGACTAAACTTCCAATGAGAGTAATATCTAACTTTGCTGATCCAAACATACGGTACTTGTGGAAGGCTGATACTGTATCACCCAGTGTGCAGGTTTTTATCCAGAACCTTCTTGCAATGAGACAGTGCTAACCACTGCACCACTAATTAATATATTGTCTACGAATCTAGCTGTTCTTTATTTTTCTCAATAAACGTTCATCAATTTACTTCAGACTCGCTGGGTGTATTGCTAGGAACCAAACCAAATGCAGTGCTGAGTGTAGGGTCATTTGGTTGACGAGTGTGCTCATTTTGGCTGCCTACTCCTGTTCTCTGGATTTAGGCAGACATGGCACTTAAAGAATCCTGAATAGAAATCTATGGGAGATAGAAGCTTTCCACTGCTCCCCTCAAAGAGCCAATCATCAGCTTTATAATTAAAGTACACATAGATGAGGTTGAGGATAGTTTTAACCGCATGATGGCAGATGTGTTTACTCATTATAGTAAAGATTTAGGTAAATTAACTTTTTTTTCTTGGCATAATGCTTTTCATATTTCCTCTGCTTGGATGATTATGTTGGCACTCTGTGTTGGGCTTTAAATGGAGCAGTAATGCCATAAAACTCTGTATAAACAGTAATAATATAACCTGCTGAGAAACAGTTTTAATGGTGATTGTATATATGCATTTTTTTATGTCTTATTGACAACAGCTATTGCAATTATGGTTCCAGCTCCACTAATTTGGGAGACTGGGGTGGCTTGGTCGTGTTACAGAGTGCCTGAAGGCATTACAAGGATGGCTGCTCAGTGGTAAGGATTGCTTCTAGAAGGACTTCTGGTTAGGGTCACCAAGTCGTCTCTGATGTTAAGCAAATGCAAATCTGTGGTATGATGTGACAATGTGATAGTATTGTAGGCTCTTTTGCTTGATTTGTGACCCCACAGATGACGTGACATTCTTCATAATGATGCCCTCAATTCAAATAACACAGTTTATAAATAATCTCCACTGATTATGACATCTGCCTTTGCTGATGCTAAAATGTCTTTGACAGTTATCACCGCACTAATATGGATAACAGAGTACAGCATATTATTATATTATATTGTATTTTTTCTTATGTTTATTTTAATGTCAAACATATATTTTTTGTAATTAATCATATTTGAGTTACTCACATAACAGGCATGGCACATGCAGTCATAAACATGTCACCAATTACCAGCTTTCGGCAAGAAAACTAATTAGTGAAACAACATCACTTAATGAACCAAAATAACAATGTGCCTGATGTCACATAGCTCTGCCTGCTGCTCAGAATCGTTGCTGTGTTTCACCCTATGCTTTTAATAACAAACCCTAGGCACCACACTGACAGCCAAATGTTTTGCAGTGCCCTCTACACCATGTCTGTTCTCTCTCCACTGCCTGGGTATGGCCTCCTGCTGCCACCAGGAGGAAGCACCAGTCAGATTCCTACATGCACCAGTAAAGCTTTCCTACACCACACAGATAATTAGCCAGCCTGTGACTGATTGCACGTAATGAGATCTATTGGAGAACAGTTGGACATCTTTGGGCAAATTAATGTGTGAATATTAGCCTGTTGAACCGTCTGCGCTCTCACCAGGGTCATTCTCCAGTGGAGAACAAAACTGAACCACTGTAATATTCAGCTGCTCTCTGCCTGGGAGCCCAGCCAAGCCAAGTGTTCATTACTGTATTTTAGTTGTACAGCTAGAGTGCTATGGACAAATTAAGCATAGGTATAGTGTGGACAGAAACATAAATGAAAGGAGGTGTAGAGAAGGAGGCACAAAACAGTCGAGTAAAGTCTAGCTGAGCAGCTCACCATGAAATGCTGAAACAACAGTGCGGCTGCCAGGGCAATTTTACACCCCAATAGTTTCACACCTCAGCCACCAACCCCTTCCAACTCTGAATCTTGTGTCTTCTTTGTGTCTTCATTTATTTTGTGTCAGTGTCCAAGATGTGAGAAGCCAAGCAGTGAGAAACTCGTCCCAAATGTCGCCGGGTAAGTGGTGTGTGAAGCAGACGTGGAGAGCACAGACGAGAAGCCACTGCGCGTGGATGCACTTTGCTTTCTGTGCAGACAATCCTCTGTGATCTCAGGGGTCTTCGCATTACACTTGGGAAAACATATCATTTAATACTGATGCATCCAATGTAGTAGTGGGACTACGCAACTCCTTTACTCACGGTACAAACAAAAGTTCTGAATTCAAATTACCACTTAAATAAAGTAATGAAGTACTGTCAACAAAATGTACTAGTTCAAGTAAATGAGAAATAAAAAAATGCAGTTCTGCAGTGACTGTGTTTCAAGGTATGATTAAACTGTTAAAACTGAATTCTCAAAAATCATTTTACTGCTGCAGGAGGTCATGGTGGAGTTAGTGTTTAATTACTTCCCAACTTAGTGGTCGTACCATCTACAAAGGACAAAAATATAAACTGATGGGGTTTTGTGATGATTAACAGGACATGTCTAAAATTATTACAGAACAATTAATCATCAAAATACGGTTGCTGACTTTAGGAGGACTACATCTGGACTAAAAACTCTTTTTTTTATTCTGTATAATATGTTTAAGTGGGCAAATGAGTTGCTTTTTTCTGGTTTGTAATTGAAATAATTTACTTATACTTTATACTACATGTTTTCTTATACTTACTAATACTTGAAATTCTGAATAAAAGCATCTTAAAAATATAAAGAATGATACATAAATGTGACCTGTCCAGGGTGTAACCTGCCTCTCACCCTGAAGGAAAATGCATGGATGAATGCATGGATGGATTTCTTTTTACAACTCTGTGATCTTTGATTTGTTGCGAAATATGAAATTATCTAACCAGCTACGGAAATCAAACAGGTGATTTTTTTTTAAAATTTACAATCAAGCACTTGTGTTGAAGTGGTCGCCTATCAAAAAATGACAGAATTATTAAAGCTGCTGTCAGAATAATGTAAAAATATACAACTAATTAAAAACGTACTTAAATGCATGTGCTTGAGTGACTTATAGCCACTGATGCAGGACAGCCTGGTTTAAAAAAAATCAACAATATTTTACTGCTTATTCTAACTAATGTTTCTTTTCCAAAAATAAAAATTCAGAATAAAAGATCAACTCTTTATGTTAAAAGCTACACCTCCCACATCCCTCACAGTGGTGTGCTCTCTCTGATAGTGCTGCACGCTGACTTCTGGATCACTAGTCAATGACCGAATGAAGAATGACTTACCATCATGATTATTAAATCTGAAAATATGCTACTGCTGCATGTAGAATGCAACCAGGTGATCTCGATTTGGTGAAATGAGAGCTCCATCAGCTGGATTTGCACGATGAATGGCCCCAATTTTTGCCATCATGACCTTTTAAATGTCCTTGAATCCACTTGAGCAAAATGTGTCTACTTAGACTGAATACATTAAAAAAAAATGGACAAAAGAGAGGCGTTTGTGTGGCTCTGTTCAGCCTGCATGTGATGAATACATGAAGAAGCCTGTTTTCATCATGTGACAGAGTTAAATAAAGCCAAAATGCAACAAATACAGACAATCCAATGCATATACAAACCCAATGAAAGCCATTAAGAATTTGTTTAAATGGGATACATATTATAACCACTAGGCTGGGAAAACAATGCTCTAAAATGTATTTAATATAAATCATCTGACTTATGAGATGTTCACACTGTTAATCTTACTGCGGTATATAACTTGGGAATATAATTGTGTCATATATTACAGTTATGGTCAACCAACATGAGATTTTCTGCCTGCATTGCAGATGTGTCCGCATTCATAGGCCAACCAATTAATAGGTCTGTCAGTAAAGTTTATAAATATCATAGTGCAATGAAATCTACAAATAGTGCACACATTGCAAACAACATAAAACATATACTTTCTGTTTTATGAACTGCAAACCTGTTCATTTTTAATTTATATCTGTCGAGTAAAATAGCTTGTCTCCATGACCTGAATGATATAAAAACAACATAAGGTTGTTAAATTGCAGTTTTCCCTGACATCTCAACATACACAGCTTTGTGTTGTATATAAAAATGCTCCTAAAATCTATGAAAACCTAATAAAAAAATTATCATTGCTGTAAATGGAAGCTACATCTCCCTTTCGTGCTTCTTTCAGCCTCTATTCCATTATGCTCTCCACTATAACATTGTTGCGGTGGCAGGACTGCCTGATGCTGGTACTGAGGGTGCCAAGTGTTTGTGCACTGACCTTCTGCTCCCTGGACAGGTCTGAGTGCAAAAGCGTTGCCTGTAAGGGGCCAAAGGAGATGGGACACTCAGCTGGCTGGTGCATTATTCATGAATCACCCCTGTTGAGTAGGCTGTTATTCAGCATCCAAATCCCAGATGTGGTTCAATCTGTGCTCCATTCAGTGTCCTGACTGCTGGCCATTGATCACAGGCAAGGTATGCAGTGCTGAATAAGCGCTGGGGCTTTATGTTATAGGGCTCAAAGCGCCTCGCTGATAACACAAAGATCCATCACCAGACACTGGAAAGGCTCCAAAGTGTTCTCACTGGAAATGATCAGACAAGCTGAGAGGAGATGCATCTAAAACATTTGCTACGGGCAGTGCACAGCATGTGGCAGTGATGTGACTGCAATATGTTATATGTCAGGTATCATACATTGCCATTTTTTAATCAGAAAATACTTATATTTACTGATTCAGAAATACACACTCAGACACACGCCCCCGTCAACAGGCAGAGAAAAATAGTGTGATGAGGTCCCTGTTTGAAAGGTGCCAGAGGCAAAATATCACACTCTAATAGGCATCACACTACTAATGGACAGTTGAGCACAGTGAATCATTTGTCTGCTTTAATCATCAATCACATAAGGGCAGCTAAATGTGGCACGACCACAACTCTGTCTGCATTTGTCAGGATGATGATCACAAGTCATTGATCATGTTGCTGAATTACTGCACAATATAAAATGTGAATAATAATTTCCATTTCAGTTAGTCTACTGAGACACAACACTACAATACTGTGATCTGTGTGATAAATCGTGGTTGTTTGTCAAATTTGTGACTCAGACCCGATTTGTTTGACTGAGGAAACAATGCAAAAATCACAGCACCGGATGCTGGGGAATATTTAAGTTTGTTAAAGCTCTGTTTAAGAGGAATGGCTGCTGCTAGGATTTTCTGTTTAGCAGGTATTACAAACTGCCTTTTTCTTTGACCAGAGTTATGAATCATCTTCTTCTTAACATTTCGTGAGGTTTTTATGAAATCCATCACATCTATTTTAACTCATTTTAAAACATTTCTTAGTGCCTAACGGTACCTTTTTGATGCTGTCAAATTAAATATTAAATTTCATCATGTTTCTGACAAGCCAATATTTCACTTTTCTACTTCTGCTCAACAGCCTCAGCTCTCAGAAGAAAAGATTAGCTTAGTGAATATCTGTGGTTTCTTTACAGTCTACATAAGCGATTAAATCATTTTTAACTCCAAAGTAATTAGTAAGCAGTAAACTATGTGTGAAAAGCATATGCCTGAGATAGAGAGTGGATTTTTGCTGTCTAAGGCATAATAATGAATAATAGCCTTATCAGCAAAGCACAACACATCCCAACATGCTGAGATATTATCACTGCTCATTTCCTCAGCTCATGTATCCTCTACCTCTGGTAGAGAATATGTCATGTGGTCTCTTGCACTGTAACTAACAGCCCAGTCATGTCAAAATACTTGGGCATTCTACCACGGCTCTCTTCACGAGACAGGAAAGGAAAAGTGGCAGATGCAAGCAAATGCATCAGCAGTATTTGCAAAAAGTCACCAAATTCTCAGAGGGGACATGTTTGTCATTAAAACCAACAAGAAAAGAACTGATGAGTGCATTAATCAGAGCTTGGCCAAGTATCGGTGGCGAGCTATAGTCCATGGGGTTCCTCCCCAAGACTGCACCTGAGGGAGGGGGATTAACGCAGCTCCGCACGAGCTCGTGTATCTGAAATCTGCCTGAGCTCATCGTTTCTGCTCCTTGCTAAGAGGCTGTGGCTGGATATCACGCAGAGCCAATCTATTCCCCTGCAGAATGCTGGCTGACCAGCATCAATGCCGTGCATTGTCGAATTATTAATTAAATGTATGCAAGGATAATCAGATGCAGACATGGCCAGACCCTTGGGAAACCTAACATAGAATTGAAGCTCAATCTAAATTGCAGATGTCTTCTCATTTTTAATGCCAGCTAGCTGTGCCGTTTTATTGGCCTTTAAAATTTAGCATCACTTTGCACTTATGTAACTTTTTTGCGATGCAAAACATGCAAAACTGTGACTTTTATTATGAGCCACACTCACAAGAAAAGACACATACTCGTGAACCATTAAAAAAAAAATCACCTGTAACAAATGTGTCTATTTTTACTGGAAACACTACAGTATTGGCTACAGCAAAATTATGTCTACAGACGAGGTAGGTAAGCTGTGGGTGTATGCCGAGGGATAAACCGTTTTCATTCCCTCTGTACAGCGCAAAATGTAAATGCCACGGCTTTCAAAAGTAAAGCAAAGTCTAGGTCCTGCCTCAATATATTTCATTAACTTTTGTTAATGCAGTTGCTATGGCTCCAGGGTATTTGCTCAATGCTCAATGCACTTTTGCTGAAATAATAAGATCTATCAGTCATTGCAAAGCAAAAACAGCTTAATTTGCAGAATAAAGGTCATGCTAGCTGTTACTTCTGAGGGACTGACAGAAAACAGTGTTCATTACAGCAAATTCCAAAAGAAACTCTGCCCTGAAACATTACCGTATCCTGAGGTGTCCACATGCAGGTTTCAAAATCAGTGTCAGATTTATAACACTCAGTCGACTTTTAGGATTTGCCCTTGTGAACCAGACCCAACTCACCAACAATACACAGCAGTGGTAGTTCTGCAAATCCCGATACACTAATGGAGAGATTTCACACTGCCAACGGTCTATCTGGCCCGTGGGGAAAACTATTTCTAAACATCTGCACAAAGGAGTCATTTCAAATCCCTTAATTCACATGTCTTTAAGGGATTATTGAGCCTGCATGAGTTTCAACCACCAGCTGGTCAAGTCTTAATTGTAGGTACTGAAAAAAATTATTATGCCATCTACATCAAACAGAAGTGTAAACTATACGTATACACATACTCCCTAGATTTTGTTATGTTTAATCTACACTGTACATTAATGCATAAAATCACATTCCTACCATAGAATGTGATTTTTTCTCTCTTCCTTTGAAAACAGAGAAATTGGTCAGCCTTCCACAGCTACCCTCTTTCATTAATCAGCCCTAATTAAACATATTGATTGAGCCAAACATTGGGATTTCCAGTTGAAAGGGTTTACTAGACTGTAAAATGCATGCAAGAAAGACCTCGACCAAATGCACGAGGCACTTGTGTGCCCCGAACACACTGATCCTTTAAGTGAGCTCCCAAAATAAGACAAATATGCATCTGCTCAGTAAACGACATCAGAATTTACGGTGTTTGAGCGGCAAATGTCGTCCTTGGCTCCACCGAGAGATGAAGCCATTGAAGCTGAACCAAGTATCACTTTGGTTTCTGGCTCCATGACCTCTCATTAGAGGAAAGAGTTGCTGGAAATGTCCGTTTTAACCAGCCCTAACTCTAGATATCAATGTTTTAATGAAAAGCAATTTCATTCAAATAAAAAGAAATATATACCTTTAAACTCACTGAAAATTCTTCGTTCTTCCGAGTACTTTCTATGTCCCAATAGACTGAACTACTAAAAGACATTCCCTATTTTACTTTGTGAATTAAAATATTACAGTTAGGTATTGTTATTTATACCAACATCACACTTATTTCTTTTTGGATTTTTTCCCCCAAAATGCTATAAATAGAAAAAAATGTATGACATGAAATGATTCCCTAACCTGTCAGACAAAGTGTAGGATTCTTAAACTAAATAAATCACTTAAAAATCCATTATCCATTCAGAGTTTACATGATTTATTGACACAAAGCTGAAAACAAGGCAATTTTTTATACCTGTGAAAGGTCTGACATTTGAAGACATTCCATTTTCACGGCACAAAAGGAAAGTATAAGAAAGGAATATGGTGATTTTGTCAACTTGTTTGGCAGCCTAAAATTGAACTGTGGGCATAAAGAAAGGAAAACGAGAGCGATATTTGCCCACATTTTCTGATATTTTGACAGGTCAAGGTTCAAAATAATAGCTGGTTAGAGACAGTTTTCACAATGGAACAGATGATCTAACTTCTAAATACAAAAGAAAACAGCAGCTGTAAGTTAAACATGAGTTTGGACACTGAATTATTTATATGCTCCAGATATTAAAACTATGATCTGATTTTAACTAATTGTGTAGCGCTTGAATACTTAAAAATTCAAGGGTATTAAATCGTGTCAAGTCTTGAAAAAGGTTACAATGAACAAGCCTGAGGTAGTTTCTGAAAACATGATAGTATACACCAAGTGTCCAAGTCTCACTCAAAACTAAACTTTCACTGCTGTAGTGTCATGGTCCATATATGATAAATGACTTTATGACAAATTGCTATAATGCACAGAACCCATACTGAGCATGTGGAACAATGTATGCTGCTCCAGCAGGTCAAAACAACAGTAGCTACAGTGTGTGTATATGTGCCTGCGTGTGTGTTGTGTATCTGATAGTGGTATCATCAAAATCATACGTTTTACAGAAGGGCTTCTTGGTTTTGTTTATTCTTCCACAACGGAAATCAGCAGCAGTAATGATTTCATGATTAAACCATGGTGCAGATCTGCTCATTGACTAATAGACTAATGCAAGTTTAATCAGATGCTTTAGGTTGCACTTTGTTGTCATCTAGTGGTGAAAACATGACATAACACACTGGATGTGATTTCTATTCTATGCAACCAAAATCTTCATCACTCCTAATCCTTGAGTTTGAAGGACATTCCATTATCTCACATCCTGGCAGTATGAATTACTCTTAGAATAAGACGTCGTGACATTGGAGTTACACAGGCGCCACTCACACCAATCTTAGTATCACACAGGAGCCAAGAAACGAAAGGTTACATTTAGCCACGAAACTTACTCCAGACAAGGCAAAAGCATCACAAAACAACACAAAACATAAATTGCAGCAGTTCAAATAAAATGCAACACAAATCTAAATCATTAGCATTTAATGCATTGCAGCTTTTTAAAATGACTATCTTCAAATTAATAGACTAATTTTTAAAAGGCAGAGCGCACTTGCATACAAACATTTGCTGAAAAAAAAACAACCCCAAAACATCCGGCTAAGCGACTGCAGTAGATTATAAAACTCTCCGGGATGATACAGCCCTTTTCTTTGGCACAGCGCGCACATTTCCGTGGGATAGACTCGCCAATAGCCTAATTAAATGGAAAGCACAATTTGTCACAGCAACCAACAGCAGCACTCGCCGAAAGACTGCAAGTTACTGCGGGCCACTCCAGTAGCACAAACAAAAATATAGCAAAAGGTATAAATATATATATATATATATTATATTTTTTAATCTGCTTTAACAAACATCTGCAAACATGTTTATCGCCACACATGCTGCGGGTGGTGATGACACGCCCGCTGCAGCATCATTACAAAGCTCTGATTAAAATAACCGAGCATTTTCGGGAAAATGCATTTGAACTCACCCTTCGGGGGTAAAGCTGAATTTGAAAGTTATCGACCTCAAGACGAGAGAATTGAGCGGGTCCACCGTGCAAGGAAGTCTCCCATATTTAGTTAAAGTGAAAGTCAAAATTCAGTTAGGCTCGGTGAGAGCAGGTAGTTTCTGGAGTTGTGTCAGCTCAGGGATTTTTCACACTCCGCGACGCGCAGAAGTCAGGTGCGAGGATCCGCCGCTGCTTCTTCCCTCTTCTCTCTCCCTCCACTGGGTGAAGCGCGGCCCACTTTAAACTCTAGTGACGTCATGGGAGCTGATGCTGATGCTGCCCTCCTCTCCACCCACCTGCTCACCCTGCCCTACACCTCTTCACACATAAACACACATGCACACACACACGCACACTTGCTTCTCCTTAAACAGAGGATAACCCTACAATAATATTACAGCAACCTGTGAGAAATGTCTCTTCTGCCCTTGACAGGTGTAGCCCACAACCTGTAGGATCCCTTTCAGAAATACCTAAAAGTGTCTTTTCTGATGCCGCAAAGGATTATTCATCTAAGCTACTTTCTATAGATGGATGCAGCAGTCAAAATTGTATGGGGTGAAAGTAGCAAATTGCCTGGAACCGCATAATTATTATAATTACCTCCTATTTCTGAAAGGATGCACACTAGTTCTCCTCTGAACCAAAAAAAAAAAAAAGATCAAGTTACTTGAGACTGAATTAGTTTTTTTCATAATATTCAAATGATTGTTCATAATACACTTTTACTAACAAATCCTCATCTGCGTATGACAGATCTAAGCAAGTTTGCTAAGTTGTTCCGGTCACCAACCTCGACCGAGTCTTCCAGCGACTTCACGCTTTTGCGGTCCTGTTTGTTTCCGAGGCTTTTTCCACATGAAAGATTTGGACACCAAGCGTTGGATCTAGTTCTCACTTTGATGTTTAGAGAGATATGCTTCTTAGTGGGAAGTTAGAAGGTGTTAAGAGGAGACAGACTGTTTAAATTAGATGTGCATGTTTAACTGAAAATGTGCCTAATTTTGAAGGATAATTCTGTTGATATTTTTGTTATCAACAAAGTTTTAAAAAGAAAAAAGAAAACCAAAGGGGGGGGGGCTTCTAAAAACACATAAATGTGCCAAATTTTTCACAATGTAACTTATGGCATTTTATTTATTCATTCATTTATTGAGTCCATCTAACTTAAACACTCCACCTGACATGAATACTCTTGAGATGAACAAATGTGCAAATAGTCGCAGTGTTGTTTTTGTTGTTTTTCTTAAAGAAAATAATGATATTTATTTTCCGCAGGAACAAGCGGGTTGCAGCTGAGTGCCGCAGACAGCACATTGTGAGGCTGCTGGAAAGTACTGATAGATAAAGTAACATATTTTTTTAGTTTTGGTCTATTGATGAAAAATATATGACAAACATATTGTGTAGCAGCACCCTTATCCTTCAGGTGAAAGTCAGTGCAGAATGTGTTGAAGAAATGCAACAGAAAGGTGACAAGACTGAAAAGCAAAACATGACACATCCTGTCACTCACTTTTGTTTCTGGTTCTTTTGTTTTGTTTCCGTTGCCTATCGGATGTGTGTTTGCCTGCATGCTAACCAGGCAGTAAGAGGTACACTGTGGATTATAAGATAGAACATTAAAGGTGTTTTTGCCCTGCTTTTGTCCATCATGGTCCTACTGCCTGCTCCCTAGCAAAACAACAACAGATGTAAAAAGTGTCCAAATGTACCAATACCAAAGTGACTTTAAGTATGTATATGCATAAAGTATGCATTATGCAGCTGTTGTATAATTTGGTTTGTTTTGCAATGCATTCATGAGGAAACATCAGCTAATTGAGGTTAGGCTAACTGCTGCTGTTGGCTTAACTGATGATAATTGTTATCAGAATTAATACTGAAATGACTGCTGTTTCCCAGTAAAAGCACAAATCGTTAAGAGTTACGGTACTTTAAGGCAGAAAACCCACACATCCACATCTGAGAAGCTGGGACCATAAATTTAAATAATGAATCATTAATTATGTTCATTTACTTATTTTTTGTTTGGTTGATTTTTTTGGGGGGGGGGCAGTTGTACTTCTATTCCCTTTTATTGTTTTTAGCAATGCATGATATTTTAATCTTTTAATTAATACAAAAAGTACAATATTTCAACCTGAAATGCTGTGAAGTTAAAAAGTAGTGTGCATGGGCCTTGCAAACACATGTATTCCACCCAGCTACACCAAACCTTCACTATCCCCAGCAGAGCAGAGTGTGTGTGTGTGTGTGTGTGTGTGTGTGTGTGTGTGTGTGTGTGTGTGTTTAACTTATTCTTGCTGAATTCCGCTGAGTGCTGGACTTTTGTTTTCATATTTTTATGTTCTCAATCAAATAGCATATGCAGTCCTCTGTGTTTTGTCATTGGCTTTGCTCCAGATGAACTACATCTGCCCAAATGTAAAAACTGCTTTTGCCTCTGTATTATAGCTCGCTGACTTATTGTAATCAAACAGAAGGGCACAGCTCTGCCTTCCCACTGACATTGGCTAGGGGATAATACATTCTTTATGTAGCATGATAATCTATTCCACTACTTAAGGCTCTTATAGTAAACGATTCTATGGAAGAAATGTAACCTGAATTGAAATGTTTTGTTTCTTTGTTTCTTTTTGGGTTGTCACATTTATAGAAAGCAGATTTAGATTAAGACAATTTGCCTCCTTATATCAATACTCCAGTCAAGAAAGCACATAGTACCTTTATGATAGTTAAATTAAGGAGTCAGCATCATTCTCTGTGTTAAAAAAAACTGCTTCCTGTCCAGGGGGGGTACTCAAGGTGTAGGAAGCAAAGAAAATGGGAAAAAAAAAAAAACCCTAAAAGGATCAGCACTTGAAAGTCTATGCGATGTAAGCAATTACATTAAGTGTACTGAAGTGGGAATTTCAAACCTTTTACATGCAATTCAACCATAAATAAATTATCCTTATTTATGTTAATCCAGAAATAGAAAACAATGCATGAGTACCCACTTGTCCCACCACAGTTGTCCCATCCTGTCATTGTTTTTCTGTATTAGTCATTGGACAGATTTGCATGTTTGGGACTCAAACTTTTGGCCTTTTTTCTCAGCAGGAGCAACTGGCTGCTGTTATCAGCTGCTTCAGAAGCTGCCTTTGTGGCCTGCTGCAATCCCAGACCACAAATCCCCAACTCCCCGACCAAAGTAGTGGTGGATGAGGCAACAAATCCACAGCATCAAACAAGACATAGTGTATTCTGGTTTTCCAACACTGCTGCTCATCCTCAATCAGTGCGTCTGAGCTTGTTTCTTTTATGTCTCATCTGCTGTCTCCTGATGGCGCAGCAGTGTCTGGAAAGTGCAGTAGAGAGTGAGCTTGTTTTGACCATATCAGGGTGGTAGGCTGGTTTTTGTGATAGACTGTATGTACCCATCTATCTATATATTTTCTTCACCACTTATCCAATTCAGGGTCACAAGGGGCTGGAGCCTATCCCAACTGTCACAGAGGCTGGGAGACTGTATATATCTGAATCTCAATTTCTTTCTTTATTTATTTTTTAGCACCCACAGTGCCTGCTCAGAAGTGATTTCTGGCTTCCTTTAGGTGCAACATGGCAAATCAGATTCTTAGGTTTTCTGTACAGTTAAATAAATTCATGCAATTAAAATATTAAAAACAACAACAAACAAATAATTTTCAAGTAAATTCAAAACATCATATTTCTGAACTGTCTCATTGTATCTAGCAACGCAATTCATTTATTATTCACAAGGCTGGGTTACCCACCAGTATCTCCAGAATGAATGCCCCTGTTATTCATATTGGCAACAGTTTTTAATCTAAGTACTTCCTAACAAAGATATAGTTTTCATTAAAAAGAAAACTGTTGATGGCGAGGTGTTTTGGATAATCCTGAGTATCAGCGACACTGACTCTGGAAGGAAATACCGGCGATGAATTTTTTTAAAGATGCCCTCCAGACATTTTAAGATATATACATATTCTCTGCTTCGAATGATAATTTGTGCCTTACGTGTTTTTCAACTTAACGTTCAATTATTTGGTTGATTTTCTTCCTCTCATCACGTCTCCTTGAAAACAAAGAATCTATGAATATTCAAATTTTCAATTTCTGCCTCAGCTGTCCCGCATGAGATGTCTCCTACATCAGAAAAGCCCATTTTAATGCAGGTGCACTGGAGGTTTCATGTTTGCACACCACACATACACATCTTAACCTCAGACCGAAGGGAAGAAACTTTCCTCCTTCGAGCAGATGAAGATGAAAAGCGCTTTTGTGTGTCAAACTGCGCACGTACATAATTCGGAACAGTGAAAGTCAATCGTCCATATGAAGTGAAAAAAAAAAAGACGAAGCACGTTTTGAAGTGGAGGCTTTAAATGTAATCAAGCACAAATAAAACTTTATTTACCTCTACTGTACTAGACTGGAAAATAGGTTGGAACGTGATGATAACTCAAAACCTGTGTAAATAATAAAAACTACAGTCATGTATTTGAACAAGCAAACACTTGATGTGCTTTAAAACGGTGCTTGCAGATAAAAGCGATGCATTCAAACAAAGAACAGTTTCAAATGACAAAAAAGAGCAAAAAAAATAAAAAGAAAGACAAAGAAAGCTAAAAAAAAAATGAAATGTTATGTTTTGGGACTGCTTGAACTCTGCTGTCTCGAGCCAAAAGTGGACCTTTCAATTGAATATTGATTCTACGCACATTAGAAAATGCACCAAGGAATGGCTTCTAAACAAATAAATAGAGAGTTATTGAATGGTCTCATCAAAGTGCAGATTTGAATCCTTTTGAAATGTTGTGTGGAAAATTTCAAACAGTCTGTATATGCAAGAAAACACTCAAACATCCTGCATCTGGATTTTTGCATGGAATAGTCAAAAACCTTGGCAGTCCAATATCAGAGAATTTGTGGAAATTATGCCCACAAGAAATTAAATGTACTAAAAGTGACAATAGACCAGTCTGATGCCAGTGCTACTTACCTATTCCATTACATGTACTGATATTTTTATTGAATTGCAATTTTTTTTTTAAAGTGTTGTTCCATCTTCATTTGTGGGCGCCGTCTTGAAGAGGACGAAGTATTTGCTTTCAAAAAAGGCAACAATTTACAAGCGACCTACTTACTTTTACCATGTGATTGTATGTATGATTAGCATTACAAAATAATTAAAGATCTTATTTTTTCAGCTCATCAAATATGATATGTTTGATTGCATGGCTGCAATGTCATCCCCTTCAATCTCACTTGCCAAATGTGTGAAAACAGTGGTCTTTGTTTGACTTTTACAGCATCTGTAGCACTTGTAAACTATTGTGCGTGACTTTATGTTGTAAACAGTTGATTTTAGTCATTTTATGTTATTATAGTAATTGTGAAAATATTTCATTAACAAAGAAAAAGAGAAACAAAGCAGTCCAAAAATAAGCATAATTTCATCCTAGTTATGGCTCTGTGACTATGTGACAGGCCCCAGCTCATCACAGTGGAAAAACACTGGTGTAGATGTTTTATGGTCCACACTGGACACCAGTGCTGTAGTCAGGTCAGTTATGCTTAAGTGCCGACAGCCCCAGTTTGTCAAATGCAACTTACAATTCACAGGTTTCCTGCCTATGAGCCAATATTTCCTCTCTGTCAGTCCTGGTTTATGAAGAAAAAGCTGATTATGGCAGCAAGATGCTTTTGGTAAACCAGGCACGGCTCACTGGCCTTGTGTCCGTCAGAACAATCTGTAGAGACTTCAGGATAGATTGTAAAAATGGGAGTCAATTTAAAGTTCTGCTTGCTGTCTAATCTGCACACTACATATTGACTGACAGCTAATAAATCATTGGCTGGAGAAGGTCTTATGTCCGGTGAAACATTCATTCATTGGTAGTTTGGATTTTTTTTCAGAGATCAAACAGTTTTCCCCAACACAGCAAAAAAAATTTAGGGGATTGGCCCCTTTTAGGGATGAAAATTATTCAAAGCCTCCCACCCGCAGCTGAGAAGAATAGTTTAGTTTAGTCTAGCTGTGATTATGAGCTACATAATGCCATAGTCAGCTATTTTAATTGGGGAAGCAAGCATTTTAGAGTTAATAGGCAGTCATCATTGTCTTCTCCATCCTCCTTCCATCACTGCTGCAGGACTCTCTGCTGGAAGCAGCTCTGACTTTTGTGATGATAATGCCTAACCTTTTTAACGCACTTAATTTCATTTCAAATTGTAATTTTTGATGTAATTTTTTTCTCTCAGATGATCATTTGTTTTTAGATAGTTCACAAAATGTTTTTTAAAAATGACACCATGGGACTGTGTCAGAAGTAGACAAGGGATTAGATGATATTGCATCTGTGCAAGTTTGTAGTCTGCTCTTGTTTCACAGTTGTACTGTGTTTATCACAAGTATGATTTAAAAAAATCATTAACACAACATGAGTCTGTTCTCTGTGTATGAAATATTAATGTGTTTATACCATCATTGTTTTAGATCAGCCTTCTTTATGTGGAGAAAAAGCAAATCCAGTTTCTGGCAGCTTATTTAATTTTAAGGTAAAGAATCTAAAGATGGGGTGAGGCAAGTAATGATAAAGTTTTGGGCAAGAGTAACGCCTTCTCTGCCCTGCAGAGTCAAAGAAAGAGAAGAGAAAGAGACAAAAACAACCAAACCTGGGTTTTCTGTACTGTTATTAGCAGTATTCTCCAAATGATTTTTACTTTTTAATTCATGTTGGCACAACCCTCAGGCCCCCTTCCAGGTTAAGAAGCACAATTAGACAAAGAGAATAAATTTTTAAAAAAGTTAATAATGGATGAATAAATATGTTATTTAAATGATCATTTTAACTTTTTTTTTTAAATGCTTCAACATGTTATGGTTAATAAATGAACTATGCCTTTTTTTAAAAATCCACTGGACACAGATTTGTTTGACAGTGAGGTGTAACAAATTGTCAGAAAATGATGGTGTTAGTGGACAAAGAAAAGAAATCTCAGGGTCTGCAGAGCATAACTCCGAGCTTGGGTGAAAATCCAGCCTCTTGTACAGTATGAAAAGAATCATCAGCAGCTTCTGAAGAGCCACAGTGGGTGTCAACAATAATAAAACATAGCAAATGCACAAAGGGAAGTATTAAAGAGGGGAGGGTATTGCTGTGGATGAAATCAGACGCAGAATCCTTGGTGATTTTGGTCTGAAATAAATAAAACAGAAGCAGAGCACGAACAGAACATTTCACTGGCTGTCTGAGAGGCTAATGATGACCCAGAATAGTAAAATGATTTTAAAGCACTATCTTCAAATGAGATGACATGGGTTGCTTACAGGTCAGTTAAAGAAGAAAATGTTGCAGGTTTAGAATAATGTGGGAGCAGGACAAAAAACTGAGAATAACTATAAACAAGTCCTATCAAATAAATGCCTTTTATTGCTTTGTTTGCCCATTTTAACTTCATCGGCATGTGTTTAATAACCACAGTATTGTACTGTAAGTACTACATTACATCAAAATTACACATTGACAACAAATTAATCACAAATGGCTTTCAAGAGTATGAGCTTCCTTTATTAAAATGTTAGTATTTAAACATTAATGACAACCAGCTGGCAGAATGGTAATTTTGCCTGCTTGATTCTTCATGTAGACTCCTTGCCTGCTCCTGATTTGAATATACTGAGCTGACATCTAATGGGAATGCAAACTATCTGAAGCACTAAAAAACAAACAAAAAAGACAAAAAACAATCAAGCATAATGAACACCATGTATTATTGGTATTTTGATTTGGGGGTAATTAAAATAACTGTATGGACATATGGGATAAAAGAACCTAAACTAAAAAAGGCTAAATAGTTTTTGTTTCTTTTGAACGGCTTTATTTTGTCATTGTTATGTTTATTAGCAGCCAGATTTCAGTCAAATCTAGTTTATTTGCACTACTCTATGCAGTTTCTGGCTTGTTCATTATTGGCTCCAACAAAATCATTTGCTGTTACTTTATAATGAGGCTATGTAATAAACACAGCTTTTTGTAGATCAATTATGATTTATGTTAATTGGATATAGACTTGGTAGCCACTGTTCTTTCATCATCGACTCTGTGACAGAGATGTTAATTGCATCAAATGGTTTAGAGTTATGGTGCTGTTAAAATGTGCTGCATTATACTCAGAGGAGCTTCTAATATAAACTGCTCAAAAAAAATAAGGGAACCACTGGATCATGCTACCAGCAGTAACAAGAAAACTAGCAAAAAGTAGAGAAAAAAAAGGGAAAAAAAGTAGAACTAGAGAAATATCAGTCAGGAGTGATAAGGAGAGAGCAATGGTCTGTCGTTACCACCTGTAAAAACATTCCTTTTTAAGGTTGTCTAGGTATTGCCTCTTCAGTGCACCTGTTGTCAATAATTTGCACCAAAGCAGCTCAAATGGATTCACAATAGTTTGTGTTTCACAAGTGGACAAAGTGATATCACTGAAGTGGTATGTCTTTTTAACACTGAATTTTCTGATCATTTCACCAAAAACTGTAAATGATGTACTCACAGTACAGCTACTGTGCTATATTGTAATAGATGTACCCGTCATTAAGTACAGGTGTACCCAGCTGAGTTCAAATTAAATAAATCTTCCCAAATTGTATTGTCTTTTAAAAATGCAAACTCAGAACAAATGAAATAGGGGCCATGTACAGATACTTGTATTTAAAAAATACTCTGGTAAAAGTTGAAGTACTGATTCAACTTCTTAACTCAAGTAAAAGTGAAAAATATACTCAAAGTAAGAAAGTAAAAAGTAGCTCTTTGGAGGACATTTCTATCAGCTATTTTTGTGCAAAACAAAATGAATCTTGTGCTTTATTAACAATAAAAAAATATTACATTAATATTACAAACTTTATTTCAATCTAAATTCTAATTCTAATGAATATACTCATATTGTGAAGCATAACTCTGCCTCAACACTAAACATGGGTCAGAGGTTGAAGTGGGATTCAGCAGGTGGGGGAACCCAAAGATCGGTTGTAGTAGCTTCGCGTGGGAAAAAGAATCACAATAAATGTAGCAGCAACAGCACAGGTCAGCACAGCTGACAACAGTCACCTCAAGGTGCCTCTCCTCAAAGTTTCAGTAATAACTGGTGTTGATGCATTTGTCTTGAGCAGCAATGATGAGCCCTTCAGTTTCCAACTTTAGGCCTGTTATTTTAAGCCAGTAGCTTGTTTGGACTTAGGCCACATCTCCATCATTTATTCCTTTTGGGACTGTCCAGAGATTTTTCTTCCAATTTGCTCTTTAATTGTTTTATTGCTTGGTGTTTACCTGCCATTTATGTTCTTCTAACATACCTAGTGGTTGGCTCATTTTCCATTACTTGTATTTCTAGCATGTTGAGCTCTCTTCTGAATTTAGTGGCTTCATAGTGTAGTGATAATGTTTTCTTAGTTCTTTCAAGATCTCTAGCTTTGTTTTCTTTGTTTTTGAGGTATGTGTTCAGGCCAGTCAATGTTATTCGGCATCTGGTCTCAATCTCGGTAAGGCCTCTTCCACCTAATATTCTTGGAAGGCACAGCCTCCATCCATCCATCCATCCATCCATCCATCCATCCATCCATTTTCTTTGTTTATCAAGTTCAGGGTCATGGGGAGACTGCAGACCCATCCCAGCTGTCATAAGGCAAAAAGTGGTGTACACCCTGGACAGGTCACCAGTCTATTGCAGGGCCAACACAGAGACACAGACAACCGTTCACACTCACAGTCACACTTAAGACCAGTTAGGATCACCACTTAACCTAACACTATGCTTTTTTTTTCTTGTTGGGCTGTGGGATTGTGAGTAATTTTGTTATTTTGTAGTCTAGTTTCTTTATTTTTTCTATTTTCCTGTTAATAATGTTAAAACTGTAGATGATGACTGGGACTGCAAAAGTGTTTAAATAACTTTTGATTCAAGCATTGGTCATATTCATCTGTAGTATTTTATTCAGATTTTCTCTTTCATTCTTGGATTTTATATCCTGTCTCCTTCATTCACATTATTTGTATGTGCCCTCTTGTTCTAGACCTTGTTCTAGACCAATAGTAAGTGATAAAAAAATATAAATATATATACAAGGGTTGGACAATGAAACTGAAACACCTGTTTTTAGACCACAATAATTTATTAGTATGGTGTAGGCCCTCCTTTTGCGGCCAATACAGCGTCAGTTCATCTTGGGAATGACATATACAAGTCCTGCACAGTGGTCAGAGGGATTTTAAGCCATTCTTCTTGGAGGATAGCGGCCAGGTCACGACGTGATGCTGGTGGAGGAAAACGTTTCCTGACTCGCTCCTCCAAAACACCCCAAAGTGGCTCAATAATATTTAGATCTGGTGACTGTGCAGGCCATGGGAGATGTTGAACTTCACTTTCATGTTCATCAAACCAATCTTTCACCAGTCTTGCTGTGTGTATTGGTGCATTGTCATCCTGATACACGGCACCGCCTTCAGGATACAATGTTTGAACCATTGGATGTACATGGTCCTCCAGAATGGTTCAGTAGTCCTTGGCAATGATGCGCCCATCTAGCACAAGTATTGGGCCAAGGGAATGCCATGATATGGCAGCCCAAACCATCACTGATCCACCCCCATGCTTCACTCTGGGCATGCAACAGTCTGGGTGGTACGCTTCTTTGGGGCTTCTCCACACCGTAACTCTCCCGGATGTGGGGAAAACAGTAAAGGTGGACTCATCAGAGAACAATACATGTTTCACATTGTCCACAGCCCAAGATTTGCGCTCCTTGCACCATTGAAACCGATGTTTGGCATTGGCACGAGTGACCAAAGGTTTGGCTATAGCAGCCCGGCCGTGTTTATTGACCCTGTGGAGCTCCCGACGGACAGTTTTGGTGGAAACAGGAGAGTTGAGGTGCACATTTAATTCTGCCGTGATTTGGGCAGCCGTGGTTTTATGTTTTTTGGATACAATCCGGGTTAGCACCCGAACATCCCTTTCAGACAGCTTCCTCTTGCGTCCACAGTTAATCCTGTTGGATGTGGTTCGTCCTTCTTGGTGGTATGCTGACATTACCCTGAATACCGTGGCTCTTGATACATCACAAAGACTTGCTGTCTTGGTCACAGATGCGCCAGCAAGACGTGCACCAACAATTTGTCCTCTTTTGAACTCTGGTATGTCACCCATAATGTTGTGTGCATTGCAATATTTTGAGCAAAACTGTGCTCTTACCCTGCTAATTGAACCTTCACACTCTGCTCTTACTGGTGCAATGTGCAATTAATGAAGATTGGCCACCAGGCTGGTCCAATTTAGCCAAGAAACCTCACACTCTAAAATGACAGGTGTTTCAGTTTCATTGTCCAACCCCTGTATATACGGGTTGAGGTGCCTGGGGGCCACGATCTCTGTTCGGTGATGGTTGTTATCAGTGAACATAGATGCTTCTTTTACTTCTCTTTCAAACTGTCCCACCTTCCTGGTGCAAAATGTGAACACTGGCATCCTCAAAGAATGTCCTTCATCCTTTTGGTGCAGACGCACAGCTGAGTCTTGTCATGCTGCAGTGGATCTTCTATATTATGCTATGCAGTGTAAAGGTCCAAGCACTCCTCGCTGCACTGCACAGCATACACTATGTTGCTTGGCTTGTGCTTGGTAGTTTTGTCCTTGGGACCAGTTTTTATCTGTGTGGCTGGAATGTCATTCTTGGAGAAAATTCTCCTGCATTTCTCTGGCAAACCTGCTACATAAGAGACAATGTTAGTTGGTGTCTGACTTTCTTTCCTGTGCATCTTCACTGATTTGATGAAGGCCCAGTTGGGATAACCACATGTCTTTTGAGGATGCCACTGTTCATATTTTGGACCGAGAACAAAGATGGTTTGAAACACAAGTGAAAGAGGCCATCTGTGTCCACTGTGAATGACCATCATTGAACAGAGGTGGTGGCTTATGACACCAGCTGTCAGCTTCCTACAATACAGCCTAGAGATCCCTTCCAGGTGCCTCAAACCCCACTCACACCTTACTTCAGGTGACCTATTGAGGCCACCTGAAGTGACAAGGTCTCACAGGTCTCCCTTTGTGGTCATGACCTACACATTTTTTTCACACCTTGGCTCATGTGATGATGAATAACAATGGGTCAACAACCACCTCCAAAGGGGACAACCCCCACTAGGGTTTAAATAAAGTCCAGTCACCTTTTTCAAGTTCATAAGAACACCAGGAATGACACTTGCCCATCAACAGTGGGCAGCACGTGGTAGCTATCAGGGATCAAAATGCTTCTAATTTCACCAAATTATGCTGTATATGTAATCTGGTCAATATGACTGCTATGACTATGGTCACGACCATCTTTAGATGATTGGTAACATTTTAGATCCATGTATTCTTTGATATTTTATTGATTACAAATTATATTTATTCATATCATATTTATTTATTATAAATTTCTGTAAATAATGTATTGTGGTCCAAATGACCCCCTATAGGAGTACTACTTAGAAACACTCATAACTTTTTTGTGTCTTGTAATTTTAATAAAATGACAATATTAGAATACAATATACACATATTTAGGAAAGGTCATGGTCCTAAACACGGGGTTTATAGCAACAAAGATATCACAATGCAAAATTTAAAAAGGTCAAAATGACCACCTTGGGAGTTCTAGTGTCAAGGGCCATGAAGTCCTGTTTGGTGGAGTTTCCCATCCAGGTGGTGATGCTTCCACCTAAGATGTTCTCGATGGTGTGGGTGTAAAAGTTCCTGAGCACCTTTAGTGGGAGCTTGAAGTCTCTCGGCCACCTGAGGAGGTAGAGATGCTGTCTGGCCTTCTTCACAGTGTTAATGTGATGAGTCCAGGACAGGTCCCAGGTATTTGAAAGTGTCCACTCTTTCCACCCCAGCACCACTGATGAGAAGTGGATGGTAGTCCCTCTGCTGCTTCCTGCTGAAGTCCACAATCAGTTGCTTTGTTTTGCTGATGTTAAGCAGAAGGTGGTTCTGCCGGCACCAGTTCTCCAGGCGGGAGACCTTCCTCCTGTAGGCTGTCTCTTCATTGTGGGAGATTAATCCCACAACAGCTGTGTCTTTAATGATGGTTTTCAATGATGATGGCTTTTCAGGTCATCTGTGTAAAACAGCTGGTTGATGACCTTGTTGTCTTGTATCCATAGCTGCATTTGTTCAGAAGAGATGATAGAGGAGCTAGAACAATACAAAAAAGAAGAGGTGAAAAGGAGTCCTCCTGAAAGATTCTACTATTAAAACTGATGGGTCTGGATGTCAAAGTTCCCTCATTATGGTTCCGTTGCTTCCATTTTGTCATATTGGATCTAGTGAAGGCAATTATAATTGGTTGAGAAGTTGTAGATTTCTTGGCATTTTACTATACAGTTACAAGGAACAGAGGTGAACACTTTTTTGTAATCAATCCAGGCTGTTGTAAGGTTCTTTTTTCCCAGTCTTAGTCTCCACTCTTTTGGCTTTGTTTATCAGTAGTTGATACTGGCCACCATAACCCCCTTTTCTACAGCCTTTTTGTTCTGCTGGTAGCAAGTTAAAGCCTTATACACTGAGGACTCATTGATTGACTTTTAGGGGTTAGACATTTCCTGATTTGAGGGGAGAAGGTATGTAGTACCGGTTGTTAGCCAACTACAACATTCCATGGGGTTTTCTATGATCTTGTTTAGGCTTAGGTCAGGTTTTCATGTAGTGTTGTCAGGTGTTTTAGCCAGAGGCTTGCTATGCCATCAGTCCCCAGGGTCTTCCAGTTGCTTGATTTCTGGATTGCTGTTGCTCTCTCTTTTGCAGTTATTTCTGGCCACTCTTGTGCGGATGCTTATCAATTTGCTTTTTCCTTTGCCTTTATCCACTCTGCATTTTTGTTTTGATTTTTTTCCTTCTCCCAGATATTAGCCCAAAAATTTTTTAATGCTTATTTTGTCAGGTATTTCATGGAGTTCAATATTCTTCTTTTCTTTTTTAGAACTTTTTTGTGTTTTCTTATGAGAACTCTTCCTTTCCTTTCCTTCACATGATTCCCTCTGTTGATTTCAAAGAGTGTTGAACTTTCAGCTCTTTTCTTTTGGATTTGTTTTTCAATTAGTTTTTTCCATTGTGAATGTTTGATTTTCTTGTGTCTGTTCTTCCTCATTTTTATGCCTAATGTGCCACAAACTGCACAGGCAGTGGCATAAAAGAATTTGTTCACTTCAGTAAGGGATAGTGTATGCTCAAGCCTGCTTTCCTGCTCTATTAGCTGTTTGTAATGCTGATTTTGCATGCCTGTTGCATTTAATTTTTGGCATTAGTGGTATACAGTTTCCCATTTTCTCAGGATGTTGTCTACCATTTCCTCTACTTTTTCATCTCCACTGTGTTTAGCATTTGGGTGGTCTGATTCATTTGGTTGGTTTTCTTCATTGCTCTGCTCATTTCCCTGCGAAACTGTTTTCTTGTTGATTCAGATCTCTTTCCAGCTCTTATCTTTTATCCTTTGAATTTCAGTTTCTATTTTTTATCTTGTTTTTCATGATGTCCCTTCTGTTGTTTGCAGGGTTATTGGCAGTCATATTGCAGTAGGTCATATTGGTTCTAGTTGGTTTTTGGCGATTTTCAGGTGGTGCTTTTTGGGGGGCCCCTGTAAGTGTCATTTGCTTGCTGGGTAGAGTTTGTTCCAATAGCAGACTTTTGGACCTCTGCCTGGCTCCCTGCTGAGGGACGCAGTCCTTGTTTACCCGCGTGACAACCAATGTGGTATCGGTTAGGTTTTTCTACCATTTTAGATAAGGGTTGTCAAAGTCTCTTTAGCCACTTCAATAACTGGATTGTTTATTTGTGATGCCCAGTCCACAACACTTGAAGTTGAGGTTGAACTTCTGCTGAATTTATGATGATGATGATTATTTTTTTCATATGCCATATTACATATGGCCAAAGTTTCAAATTAAGAGGTCTATATATATGTACAAGTGATCCCTGTGAACCAAAAAATTAGGTTTCAGACTGCTTGAAATGCTCAGTTTCAGACATTTTTTTCTGTCAGTAGCAGTGGATATCCTTGAAAGCACACAGCTCTGGCTGAGAGCATGGATGCTCCACCCACTTTTTGTTCAAACTTTTAGTTTATGAGGGGCAGCCAATCAGAAGAAAGGGGCTAAAACCAACTTGTTTCAGACAGTTTCAGCATATTTCAGGATGAACTGAGATGCTTTACTGTGTCCTAGCATAAAGATTTTTTTTAATGCAAAACTACTCTAGTAGACTCCAAGAATAAAAAATATGGAGTTGGCAATAAGCAAAAAAGGTCCCCTTTAGTGGGCATCTAATTCCCGCCTTCCTGCTCCACCTCATTTATATGAAACTTTATGTTACATCATGGTAATACCGTCTATCACCAGCAGAGGGAGAGCTGTAACAAGCCCAGCCATGCTGTCCGGAAGACGAATGAAAATATTTTTGTGACGTTTCATTCACCTCCACCCATTAAGAAGAAATCAGCTGCTCTGCCTTGCAGTGCATGACAGCCCTGCTCTGTTTCTTCTCCTGTCAGAGTGTCTTCTTGATACCAAATACTCCTTGAGTTCGGGCTTCCATCTACATTGCTGTAGCTCGTATTTTGTTTTGTTGTTGTTGTTGTTGTTTTTTACACCAGCTTGTTTCTTGTGTGTAACATGCAGAAGAGAAGAAAGCCTGAGCCGATCCAACTCAACCCTATCCCTGATGGAAACACTATCAATGGCAGCGGAGCCACAGAGTGAGTGTCAATATTAATCTGCTGCTGATATTCAGATAGGTGATTATAGTACATAGATAACTGCTTTCTGATACATAACCTAGTGTAGGCTAGAGTCAGTGTGACAGCAGCCAATACCGTGTGTGTGTGTGTGTGTGTGTGTGTGTGTGTTTGAATACTCTGCACCTAGTGTTTGCTTGTATCCCTAAAATCTTAATGACCTCTGCTGCAACTAATGACCATTGGTATTGTTATCAGTTATTGTATTGAGGAAATTAAATATTTTTAAATCTGAAAAGTTACTGAAACATGCCCATTAAAGGTTCCCAGGGTCAAATGAAATATCCTCAAATAGCTTATGTTGTTTGGGTTGCATCTAACATGTTCATAGCCTACAGTATCAATTAATCATTTATTGTGTGGAGTGATTAATTGTTTAGATTGAATCTTCACGCGCAATCTAATGCACAAAGATATTCTGTTCTAACTGATGTAAAACAGAGAATAACCTGAACACACTCGGATTAATAATGCCCGAACAGTTATCAGAACAGTCACTTAATCATCATTAAGTGGACTAACTGATAACTGGCCTCATTGTTTAAGAGCTAATCAGCTGTCAAAGATTTAAAGAAGTTCATTTTATAATGATGTAAAAATGGAGAAAACCTAGAAACTCATTTCATCTCTTATCTTTCCAAGCACTAAATAGCTGTCAGAGTCCTCATGATTTCATTAATTTTTTCCAGTTTTACTCATGCCATAAGTCATTTTCACAAATTATTGTTTTTACAATGTTTCCCATTGTAATATCTCTGTGACACGCAGCTGTCAAGTCCTCTTCATGGTGTCATGGATGGACAGGTCTCCGTTACTCTCACAGCCCACTTGGTATGATTATTCAGAGATAAACCTTTCCAGCGAGGCAGCTCATAGAATTATATTTCTGTCTGCTGAAGAAGTTCGGCAAAGGCCTGCTCCCACCATTGTTTGACAAAACACAGTAATGGAGATATAAAATTGTTTTGACATCCTCCTCTAGCCCTCAGTTTGCAGAGAAAAGCACAGTCAGTCCTGCAACAAGCTGGATCAGTTGAGATAAGGATTACATAACGTGTCATCGGTCGTGATGGCTGCTTTTCTGATGTGTTGTAGAGTCTGAATGTATCATTGTTTCATCGTTAGATCGTACATCTGAAGGCCATCTGTGTTTTTGGCAGTGAATTAAGGACTAAAATCTAACACTTAATCATATCTGAATTCTGTTTTGCTTTGAGTGTTAAGGCCACCATCAACTGCACTGTCAGAAAAAGATAATAAATTGCAAAATTGAAAGAAACAAAAACATTTTTTTAATCTGACTGAATGATTTTTACAGATTTAACTATTCCATTTAGTTTTAGCCAAGGGCAGAGGCTGCTTGACTTTAGCTGGCATTGGATAGAAAACATCTTAAATATACTGTACATTTCAATTTGAATTCTACTTTATTGCATGAATAGAACCTTTCAATATTAAAGTATATATTAACTAATGTTTAGTGTACATGTAAGGCAGGAATTTCCTTATATGGGCACAGAATGAGCCTAGAACCACCAGAACTTGAACCATCTGCCCTGGAATTTTTTTTTTAATTATCTGCAATTTTTTGAGGTTGGTCAAATATTTTTTTCTGTTGTAAAGGAGTGTTAAAAGTGTGAAAAATGTGACTTTTTTTTTTTTTTTACAGCTTGTGACATCCCATGATGCCTAATACTTACTGAAAAGTGCTTTTGAAATGTATGTTGCTATGGATATTATTGCTGTTTGCTCTGGATTAGATTTGATCTCAATCATGTACACAAGAATTTGAAAAGTGGACCTTTTTAATCACGAATGAGAGAAAAAATATATATATAATTTTTCTTTTTTTGTAGGTTTACAGTTTTCAGAATCTCTATATTGCTAATCAAGTCAGGAGAGGAGCAGCCAATCAAATCAATTAAGGGCTTTTAGAAAGTGGGGCTTCAAAGGGACAGGAGCTAAAATGACTTATTTCAGATTGTGAATGAAGCGTAAAGCTGCAAGAAAGGCTGATATCTTTGTCCTGTCACTCTCCCCTGAGCCCCAACTGGTCACAGCAGATGGCTGCGCCTCCCTGAGCCTGGTTCTGCCGGAGGCTTCTTCCTGTTAATAGGGAGTTTTTCATTCCCACTGTCACCGAGTGCTTGCTCATAGGGGGTCGTTTTGACTGTCTTTACCATATAATAGAGGCAACTGTCTATTCCTAAATAAAATTTAATTGAATTGAAATTTGATTGTAAGAAGTAAAAAGGGATTATTTTGAACTGGAAATTGTGCAAAGCTTGCAGTTTTGAGTTAAAAATAAACTTCTTGGTGGTAGAGTGATTGGCTTGGGCCTTCTTTTTCGGACGTTGTGTGTCTCCCTGTGCCTGTATGGCTTTCCTCTAGGTGCTCCTCCCAAAGGCATGCATGTAGTTGGCATTATTCAAAATTGGCCATGGATATGAGGTAGATACTGTGCTTATGTATAGTATGTAGCATAAAGTACTGCATGAATATGCGGTTAATATGTGACAATTGAGTGGTCAGTAAGACAAGAAAAGCACTATAAAAGAGCTTGAAGTGAGCATTACAAGTCAATGTTCAGGACACAAAGTAATCTGTGCTTGATTGGGGTGCTGACATGGGGTGCTTTGCTCATTGAGGAGCTAGTGATGATGACAATATTTCTTTTGCTGCCTGCCAGGCTGCAATGGGCTAAAGAACAGCATGCTGCGGTAATTCAACAATCAGGAACTCTGAATCTACAGACTTTTTTAAGAGTATCCCTCCGATCCACTGCCATGTGTGAGTGTGTAATACAGCTGTATTATGTACTGTGGCACTGTTGACAGATAGCAAGTGGCCTGTTGTTACTCAGGTCCTCTTTTCCATAAAAAGACAGCTCTATTTGGGTGCACATGTTCAGCTGCCTGAGACTCTAAGGCAAAAGCTCATTTGGTTTCAGTCCAGTGACGGTAGATGGTGAGTGAACTTGTTCACGTTACATACAACAAAAGCTAGATGAACAAGGAAAGAGGGTCACATTCATTCGTTCATAGATTTAAGATTCTTCAAAATTGTGACCCTTTTTTTGAGAAGTGCTTTGCACACTGTTGGCATTTTCTCTGACTTAGGTAGTCACCTGGTGTGCTGTTCCAACATTTGTGAAGGAGTTGGTGCCATATGCTGAGCACCTGCTGGGTGCTGTTATGAATTTGACTTGTTTTAATAAATTTGCATTTTCCAAAATACTTTAACAGTTGATTAAAATTCCTTTGGTCAGATATTTCAACCATTTTTTTTATTTCCTTGTGTTTACTACACTGTGTGTAGTACAATAGGATGGGTGTGCTTTTAAGATCTAACCAGCAAATATTTTACTAGGTGCATTTTGCCATCTCCAAGTATCACTTAGATACAAATTATGGACAAAAAAGAAAACCATTGCTCCAGATATCCTAGGAAGCAGTTACAGTGTGCATTAGGTACACCGGTTCAGTTGCTCGTTAACACAGATATCTAATTAGCCAGTGGCACCTATCTCACTGCATTTAGGCATGTAGAAAGCCTGCTGAAGTTCAAACCAAGCATCAGAATGGGGAGGAAAGATGATTTAAGAGACTTTGAACATTGCATGGTTGTTGGTGCCAGACAGGCTGGTCTGAACATTTCAGAAGCTGCTGATCTACTGGAATTTTTCCACACAACCATCTCTAGGATTTACAGAGAATGGACAAAAAAGAGGAAATTTCCTATGAGCAGCGGTTCTCTGGATGAAACTGCCTTGTTGATGCCAGACATCAGAGAAGAGTAACTTAAACAACCTGTTGTTACAACCCAAGTGTGCAGAAGAGTGTCTCTGAACAGACACTCTTCTCAGCTAAGAACAGGAAATTGAGGCTCCAATTCACACTGACAACAGAAAATTGGAAAAACTTTACCTGGTCTGATGAGTCTTTTTTCTTTATTTCTACTGCAACATTCAGATGGTAAGGTCAGAATATGGCATGAACAACATGAAAGTGTGGATCTATCCTGCCTTGTATCAATGGTTCGGGCTGGTGGTGGTGGTGTAATGTGTGGGAGTATGTTCTTGGCACACTTTAGGCCCCTTAGAACCAAATTGAGCACTGTTTCAATGCCACAGCCTAGCTGAGTGTTGTTGCTGACTATGTTCATCCCTTTATGACCACAGTGTCCCCATCTTCTGATGGCTGCTTCTAGCAGGATAATGTACCATGTCACAAAACTCAAATCATCTCAAACTTGTTTCTTGAACATGACAGTGAGTTCACTGTACTCAAATGACCTCCACAGTCACCAGATCTCAAACCAATAGAGCATCTTTGGGATGTGGTGGAATGGGAGATTTACATCATGGATGTGCAGCCAACAAATCTGCAGCAACTATGTGATGCTGTCAGGTCAATATGGACTAAAATCTCTGAGGAATGTTTCCAGCTCCTTGTTGTATCGGAAGAAGAATTAAGGCAGTTCTGAAGGCAACAGGGGGGTCCAACCTGGTATTAGCAAGGTGTACCTAATGAAATGACTGGTACGGACGCAATACCATGGTCCTGAAATCAAACAGCTAAATGGATTTCAGCCATCATTGATTTCAGTATTTACATCTATGATTTAGTTATTGTGTGTCCTAATAAAAGTAGAGTGTATAAAAATGTTAGAAATGAATAATTCCAGATATCTAGTTTCATATCAGTATTATAGCTGAAACTAAGAAAAACCACCAGCTGTTTCGAACAGAAGGGGAAGAAAAAGGCTCGTATTTCAAAGCGCTCATTTAAATTAGCACATTATTCGGGGTAATTTGCACAGGACACAGGATGATTGGATGCTGACACTAGAGAGCAAATATGTTGCATAATGGTTGTGGATGAGCTTAATCCAATCGATGAGCCTCTTACTGAAACCAGACCGTTGCACTCTTGTGAGAAAGAACTGCCATTCCAGCGCGCCAAATGCTTTTTCAGCATGAAATGGCTGGCAGCCTTTGGAGAACTGCACTGAGTGGCCTATATAATGCCAGCTAAGGAGGGAATGTTATCAGGGGAGACCTGAGAACAAATAAAAACAACTTGTTCTGAATAGATCTGTCTACTCAAATTTTGCTCTTCGCTGAAATCTTAGATAAGCTAAATCCAGGTTTTACAGGATGTGTTTGTGTGGTTTTGGGGTGGCAGGACTTTATTGCTAACAATCTTTTTGTCATGTTTTCACATGATGTGCACACTCATATGTGAAAGCATTTCTAAGGATCTGGGACACAAAATTGTTGATAAATATTAATAGTAGCCATATTTTCTGGCTCTTGTTTATTAATTATTTATTTAACAGATATTTCTTACCATATGGCGTTTAGTCGGAAGTGTTCTGATGAACGCATTGTGGTTTTTAGTCCTCAGACTATAAGTGACTGACACTCACTAAACAAATATCTGTTTTTCAAATTCATTGCATACCTTTAAGTTCTTTGCTATCCATTTTACAGGTTTGTTGGAGAAACAGCAGATTGAATTGTAATCTTTATAGGCCACACATGCTTACACATGCAGGTAATTTCATCCAGCATGCATGCTTACACATGCAGGTAATTGCACAATACTTAGAAAAGAGAAACAACTGGGAGACACAGAATGTGAATGGACAGAAACCTAGCAGAAACAGAAACCATTTTTCAAAAAATAGCTTTAAAGAGGAAAAAGTCATTACACACACACATACACACACACACCTTCTTTGGTCTTTTGGAGTCCATGCTTTACAGGTCAGGGTTGTTTTGCCAGCAAAAAGGGGACCAACACAATATTAGGCAGGTGGTCATAATGTTATGCCTGACCCTCAAGCTCCCAGAGTCCTGCACAGTATCTTAACTGTTCCTGGAACTGCACAGGTCTACCAATGGTGCCCTGTGCTTTTCTGGACAGAGATCTCAAATGTGGTTCCTGGATTCTGAAGGAACCCAGGACCCACTGCACTAGCACAGGGTCTAACAATGGGTCCAAAGATTTCACCCCAATACCTAGTGGCAGTCAGGGTGCTGTTGGCTAGTCTATAATCACCAAACTGGTCATGCTGCATGATGTTACAGGCAGCATAATGTTCTCCACAGCTTCTCCAGAGCCTTTCATGTCTGTCACATATGCTCAGGTTGAACCTGCTTTCACCTGTGAAAAGCACAAGGCACCAGTGGTAGACTTGCCAGTTCTGGTACTCTATGGCAAATGCCAATCGTGTTCCATGGCGTCGGGCAGTGAGCACAGGGCCCACTAGAGGATGTTGGGCCCTAAGTCCACCCTCATGAAGTCTGTCTCCTGGAATCTACTCCATGCTCTTTAGACAGTGTTAGTAGACAGAGCAAACTTTCTTGCAATGGCACATATTGATGTGCCATCCTGGAGGAGCTTCCAGTAGTGACACTGACCCTAGCCAAATGCAAAACCAGTGAAAAACAATCAGAAAAGATGAGGAGGGAAACCTGTGAAACCATTCATGTTTGGGGGGGGGGTTGTCTCATTGTTGCCCCTCTAGTTCACCTTTTGTTAATTTCATTGACACCAAAGTAACTGAAACAACCCCTACTTAACTGACCAGTGTTCCTTTAATGTTTTAATCAGTGCTTATGGTTCAGTCGGGTATCAGTGTTTCATAAAACTTTGGTTTTGCAGTGCTGTGTTGAACTAGTCTTTGAAATATGATAAAATGAATTGAAGTAATAAATAGATGAATACCTCTGCAACTGAAGCCATAAACCAAAACCTGGTAGATAAATGTGCAGCTCACAGACTCATTTTTTTAAATGCGTTTTCTTTAAGGTGCTTTTTGTCAGGTTGCAGACTTATTGTGCCTCTCACATTCGAGTTCTGCTCTATGTCCTTGTTCTTTAGCGTGGATGGGGCTCAAAAGGCCAGCATCGTGCTCACTTGTTCCTGCACCAGGAGTGGAGGGGGGGCTGCAGTGTGGAGCTACTGTAGTCCCTCCCTTGTACATTGTGTAGAGTTTTTCAGGCTTCTCCTCTCCTCAGCCTCCTCAACCTCCAGCTCTTGTCGACAAAACGCCCACGCCACCCACAGCCAGCTCAAACTCTGCACCTCGTCTCCATGGATATGCAGGCCTACTGTCAAAAATAAAACCATTTAACCCTCTCCTTGCTGTGCAGAGCTGTGCAGAGAGAAGCGCATACTCCCCAGCTTCTCTCCAGTGAGTCGTGATCAAGTAAAAAGAAGAAAAAAGAGTCATTACCACCAAGCTTGATGAAAATCATCTTAGCACCAGATATTCATATTGTTATGCAAATTTGGCAGGCTAGCAATTAAATAATTAAATTAATTCATTAAAAATCATTTCTCTTAAGAGGATGAAGACGGCAGAGTTCTGTCAGAGGAAGCACACATGAATCATGCACGCTTTTGTGTGATTCATTTATAATTTGTGGCATATTTGCAAATATTTAACATTCACGGGCCAGCTGTTAGACAGTGTGGCTGGCTGTCTGTGGCAGTGTGAACAGTGTTTTGAGGCAGTTGAGTGGGAGGTCAAAGAGCAGCGGGCCAGCTGAGTTCACTACACAGTTACTTTCTCAAGGAAAGATAATTTACAGCTTCCTCACACTGGGATCTGGAAAGGAATAATGAAACACACCCGGCAACCCTTTCCGTCTTTCTGCTGGCTCTTTCTCTGTTTAACATTATTCTTGAGGAATGTGCAGGAGTAGTACACTGAGCTCAGTCTTATCTTTGAGGATGACATAATAGATGAAGTAGGGCTGGATGTGCAGTAGATTATCTAAGGTGACCAGATCCCAGCAAGCTAAATGTTGGGGAAAGATAGGTATTAAAGTTTGTTTTTATGGTTTTTGTACACTGTTCTGCGCGCCTTTTTTCTGTTGCACTATGAAAAATTTGAAGTGTTATTTCAGCTGCTGTTTGTTCTGGTAATCATATTTGGGCTGCAGTAAGAAGGCATCCATGAATAGCACATCCCCTTTTTGAACCACACATTTCTGGTGAGACTCATGAGTTTTGACTTTTGTAACTAGAACCATGTATGTGAGATGAAGGGACAAGGAATAAATATGCTGTGCAGTCCCATATAAAGTGGAAACCCCGATCATGATACTGATATCTAATGAGGGAAGAGCTGACAGTTTAATAAACAACATGTGTTAGAGTTGTCTCTGAACTGAATACAGAGATGATGCACAAGTTTCTCATCTTTTTCTCTGTCTTTCATCACCTTGCTCTTAAGAACAAACTTGGAGGCACTGCAGAAAAAACTAGAGGAGCTTGAGTTGGATGAGCAGCAGCGGAAACGCTTGGAGGCCTTTCTGACACAGAAGCAGAAGGTGGGAGAGCTGAAGGACGATGACTTTGAGAAGATCTGTGAGCTCGGTGCTGGCAACGGAGGAGTTGTCTTTAAGGTCTCCCACCGTCCCTCGGGTCTGATTATGGCAAGGAAGGTAAGCTGCTGCACAGCTGACTGCGGACGCTGTAAAAAACCTGTTTTTACTCCTGTATGTGCGACAGGCATCATTACAGTTTTCAGAGATTTCCCAGTATTTGTGCACAGTCTCAGATGCGGGTTAATGGGACAGCAGTCCATCCGAAACACCAAGGGCTATCCTTCCTTGACTGAACTAAGATGTGCCTCAATATTTTTCCTTAATTATCATTTTTGATCATAAAAAATGTTCTTGTGGGTGCATGCATTGTCTAGCATTTATCTTCTCTGTGTTATGGGAGCATAATTAAAAACCTGAACCCTGCTGTTTTCCAGCTGATCCACCTTGAGATTAAACCAGCCATCAGGAACCAGATCATTAGGGAGCTGCAGGTGCTACATGAGTGCAACTCCCCGTATATTGTGGGCTTCTACGGGGCTTTTTACAGCGACGGAGAAATCAGCATCTGCATGGAGCATATGGTACAGCTCATTAATGTTATGCCTGCCAGTGTTTTTCCCATAGTGTTTTCCTTTTAGAGGCTGTACTGAAAGTGCCTGGTATTTCTTATCTTTCGTTTACAGCCTTGTTAGTAAGGCAACAAGGTAATTTTGATTAAATGTGTTGTTTTTCACAATTTTTATTTTGAATGCTCTCCATGTGTTCCCTTCTGTTGTTTATAGGATGGTGGCTCCTTGGACCAATCATTGAAGAAAGCAGGCAAGATCCCTGAGCAGATCCTTGGCAAAGTCAGCATTGCTGTGGGTAGCTTTAACACCCTTCCCACTTATTTCATGCTCTGGCCGTCACACTAGAGCTATATTTCTTACTCTTGAGAATATTTGTTTTGTGGTACCAAGTTATCTGTACCTTTACTGTGCAGTTATGCAATATTTATCTTTGCAGGTCATTAAAGGCCTTTCCTACCTGAGGGAGAAGCACAAGATCATGCACAGAGGTTGCCATTTCACTGACTAAAATCTCAAAATTAAACATAATTTCATTCTCTTCATCTGGCCTTTAAACATAAATACATTTCCTTAGTTATGCTGTATTTAAATCCTGGATCTGGCACTAGCAGAGAGCCGTACATATGATTGCATATAAGTTAGATATGGTTTATGGTTTATTAACCAGTATGTTTTTGTTATGCCTGAGGGGGATGTTTGAAGTTCAGATTTTTTCTGAGTTGTGTTTAAACAGAATTTGCTCACTTTAATGTTTCTTTCTATCATATTTTGTTTTATACTGGCTTTAAAAGCTTGTTTTCTAATTTATAAACCAAGGAATGATTAAAGCAACATAGTGGTAACCCACCTAAGTTAAATCTTTGCTATACTAATGAAATTGAGACAAACCAGCACAAGCGGCACAAAAACGCCTGCAGCGGTTTGTCCTGTGCTGTTGCTGCCTGTTCTACACTTGCCCTCTGTGTTCTCCTAAAAGCTCTATGTCGCTCTCTCTCAGATGTCAAGCCTTCTAACATCCTAGTGAATTCCCGTGGTGAGATCAAGCTGTGTGACTTTGGAGTGAGCGGCACGAGCTCAGAGACTCCATGGCCAATTCCTTTGTGGGCACTCGCTCTTACATGTCGGTGAGTTAAAAGTGTAAAACTGGTCTGTTTTACACAGTACTGAGTCTGCACAAGTCTCAGATATACATTTGTCACTTAACTAAATCTAGTGTATCTATAATTTACCTGCAGGTTTATAATTGTTATAAAAACCAGTAACAGCTATATAACTGATCAAACTGTACGTGTTGCACAGCCTGAGCGTTTACAAGGCACCCACTACTCCGTTCAGTCGGACATCTGGAGTATGGGTCTGTCACTGGTTGAAATGGCCATCGGACGTTTTCCTATTCCACCACCCGATGCTAAGGAGCTTGAACAGATTTTTGGCTTCCCAGTGGAAGGGGAGGCAGCCTCCAGTGAATCCTCCCCAAAGCCGCGGCCCCCTGGGCGACCTGGCAGCTGTAAGTCTGAGAAGGCTCTGGTTCTTGCTGTTACTCTGAAGGGCAGTTTCTGATGTTACAGCAGCTTTATATCATTTCAAAAAGCTCTGATGAAATAGCTAAAATAAGTTACAGCACAGTCATGAAAATAATTACACAATGTCATCTAACCTTTAAGAGGCTGGTGTTTTGGTTTTATCCTCTTTACAGCATACGGCCCAGACAGCAGACCTCCAATGGCTATTTTTGAGCTTCTTGATTACATTGTCAATGAGGTGAGTTTGCTGGTTTTGTTCACACATGCTGGGCTAGAGTACTAATGCCTTTGAGACCAGTTTGATGGTAGAATTTGACTTATGCAGTCTCCCTCTATATTTCAGCCTCCGCCAAAATTGCCTGCGGTATTTAGTTCTGAATTCCAGGACTTTGTTAATAAGTGGTATGTAGAAGAAAAAAAAATTTATGCCACCTAGTGGTGTTTAAGAGGACTACACATTCTAAGACGCTTTGTTTTTTCTGCAGCTTGATTAAAAACCCTGCAGAGAGAGCAGACTTGAAACAGTTGATGGTAAGGTTTGCACGCATTCTCACTTGCCACTCCTTATCTCTATGCATCTAAAAGCTCTCCCTTCCTTCAGGTGCACCCTTTTATCAAAAACTCTGAAGCAGAGGAGGTTGACTTTGCTGGCTGGCTGTGCACCACCATTGGACTCAGTCAGCCTTTGACACCAAACTCATGGTACCACAATGTGAGACCTGTTCTGCCTACAAAGCCTGCATCAAAGTCTGACTAATGACCAATTTCTATTGTCACTATATAAGACTATGTTTATACTGAGTTATGTGTAAAAATCTACGTATGCCAAGTGAAATTATGTATTGAACAATTCTTTGGGCTACCTTGCAGGCCTTCCTGAAAAGCCATCTTTTCTAAAGATTTAATTTAATGACAAATGCTGCTCAACCTGTGTGCTTGATATTCCTTTGTAACCCCAAGTATTCACAGTGCAAACCTTTGCTAGCTTATGTTGAATAGATTAGTCCTGTGAATTAAAAGTTTGAATGACAAGTCTGACTCATGCATTTGAACCAACTCATTTATTCATCACTAAACTCCAGTCTGTATGTATTGGTTTATGCCTTGGGTTTAGCAGGCTCAGCAGGTTCAGCCTTCTTTCTCAGGCCTCTTCTTGGGTTTCAGCATCTTGGCCTTAATCTTTGGGGAGACCAAACAAAAGTTCAAAGTTACCATCAACAATTAAAGCTAAAAATTTTTACTTTCATCTTCAACTGATCAGGCTCTTACCGCAGGGTCATGCTTGAGGATGGCATGACGTCTTGCTGTCTTGGCATAAGGATTCAGTTTGAGCATTATGTTCAAATTCTTCAGAGGATTCTTCTTCAATATTCTGCGGTTGATCTTCTTGCTGTAATGACAATATAATCCACTCTTAAATATGTGAACTTCTGCTAAACTAAAACTTTAGTGATAAATGTCATGCATCACTCAGGACTTCCATAAAATCAGGGTTCAGAAACACGGACCATGAAGTGGAATATCATCATAGCTGATGAATGAGAAGTTTGGGGAAAAAATTATTTTAAAAAAAAGTGCTTACTTGGGTGTGCGAAGTGCTTTCTGGATCTCTTCACTCTTCAAAATCCTGGTCAGGTCTGTGTTGGTCATCTTGTGCATTGGCAGGCTGAAGGACAAAGAGCCAAGAATTAAAGTACCTCATGCATGAAGACAAACAGTCCTATGAGGAGTCTTGTGTTGCTCAAACTCAGAACTTCACTTAATATCACATAGTTCAAAAACACGGACCATGAAGTGGAAGCTCATCACTGTCATACATAAGCATCATATGGACTTGTAATGTGAAGTGCATGCTCCTTAAAATACTCACTTGTAGTCAACCTTCAGGGAGGCAGGTTTACGCCATGTGCCGTACAGGTCATCCAGCTTGCGGAAAGCACTTTCAGTCCAGATGCAGAACCGTCCAACGTGACCACCAGGAGCGAGCCTCAGGAGGTTCAGTTTGTTCACGTTCAGCAAAGTGATGCCTGCAAAATGTACCACAATAATTCAACATGTGGAGGTTGATGAACTCATACTGAAGCTGAAGTGACTTAAAAAGTTAAGTCTTCAGACTGAACTATGCTGTAAACAATTACAACAGCAATGTACAGGCAGACTTGCAGAAAGTTACACATGCATAAATAGAGAAAATGCAATAACTAGGGTCTAATGGGCAGCACAGTATTACTGCCTTATACCATCTTTGCCATTTTATTCTATTTCAGCCTTTAAATTCTGCTGTATTACCGATACCCTAATTTAATGCATGAATAATATCAATTTTCTAACACCATAATTTATTCTAAATTTTATCAGTTAATTTACCTGGAATATTTCTGAAAGCTTTGGTTAAGCCAGCATCTTGGTTGTAGACAATGCATGGTCCTCTGCGCTGAATACGTCTGCGATTCCTCACCTCACCCTTACCAGCACGCATGCGCTGAGAGGCATAGACCTGAGAAAAGAAATAATTATTTGCCCCCAGTGCTAATTTTAAATATAGGACTATTTAAATAAACATAAATTGACTTCAGGAAAACTACTGATGAAATCCAGTGTTCCCAGTTTGACGGTCTAAGTTATTGTACCTTCTTAATGTCATTCCAGGCTTTAAGCTTCTTCAGCAGGAGCACTGCCTCCTTGGTCTTCTTGTAGCCCTCAACTTTGTCTTCAACTACCAATGGGACCTCAGGGATTTCCTCAATGCGATGTCCTGACAGACAAGATTTTTAAAAATCACACAAAAATGGCAAAAGAAAATGTTTGGACTTTCAAGAATACAGCATTAACTGGACTTGCTCAGATTTAAAAACACATCAATACTCTGTGACAGTTAAGAGACAGCAGGCAACTGTCACTGTTCACAGGTTCAGACGCAAATTACACCATCATGGCAAGTCACATGGGCAGAATCACAAGTCTTATAATATTTCCATGTTGCTTTCTACCCATTTATGTCCTGTACACATCTATTTTGGTGCTTACCTTTGGACATCACAAGTGCAGGAATGGCAGAGGCAGCCAGGGCAGAGCAGATGGCATAGCGCTTCTGGGGTACATTGATCCTGCGGTGCCAGCGGCGCCAGGTTTTAGTGGGGGCAAACATACGACCGCCACGACACATCTAGACCAAAGTCAAGGATACTTGCCCACTGACTTAAGTAAAAAAACAAAAACTTTTGACCTGCTCAGACTCAATGTTCCATCAGCCATCTGCACCAGCATATGACAGCAGGCATTCTGTCACTGGTCACAGAGTCAGATGCAAATTACACCATCACAGCAAGTCCAGAGAGTTAGTCTGACTTAGTATACAAATTACAAAGGGGGAACAACCCTTGCAGTTTACAATTTGCATCAAGAGGATACATTTCCAAAAGCACCCTGACCAGAGCGGTGAGTACCGCCACCTCTCACACGAGGGATACGGGCCACAGCCTTCCTGTACCCCAGGACTCTGCACTGGTCTGGTGACCTAAAAACACACGCACACACAAATTTACACACCCAATCTGTGTATATAATATCTTAAGAACCATTTTCTATATGCTAAATATATTTATGCACTCACCTGCCAGTTCGCTGACTGCGTAAGGCTGGCGGTTATTCTTGCGCATGTTGGTGTGCACAAAATTCACCACATCAGGACGAATAGGGGCCTTGAACACAGCAGGCATGACTGACATTTTTGCCTAAGGATTCTCCTTTCTCGGAAAACACCGAGATGAGGGGTCGGGCACAAGCCTAAGAAAGGGAAAAAAAAAATGTAGTTAGTAACATGCATACTGTTAAATCAGAGGAGACGTAGACAGTACAAGAAGCTGTAAACCTAAGCAGCAGGTGGTTTTAAGGGCTCTAAACTGGGACTGGACACAAACTATTAACATTAAAAATCACGCAGACGAATCTTGATGCACCTACAGTTTCAATAAAGCACATCCCTTCTTTAACCAACAGTTGTGATTAAGTCAACGTGAAACCTGCCTCGTTGGCCTTACCTTGCCTCATTTCTGCTAAGATGACTTGGCGAGCTCGTTTTATCTTAACATTCAATGTAGATGATAACGGCTGAATTACGAGCATAAATAAACTCAGGCGACAGCATTAACGAGCCACTTGTAGCTTCCATTAAAATACACAACACCAGCCTTTAGCGAGCTACCTCTGAAAGGACAGCCACACGTGTAACTTCAAGCCGCTCGCCCAAAATGGCTCCTCGTGTTAGCTTTGCTAGCCGGGAGCATTTCAACTTGCTGCTGCATTAAATCTGAACCAAGGCTTCCCAAATTCACAAAATACGAGCTGGCTTGTTAAGTGCGAGCAATAATACCAACATTGGTGTAGTACACCGCGTTTGCCTTAACATACATGTGAATTCTCACCATTTTCGGTAGTTATTTTTCGGCTCGCCGGGAACCACGCTCCACACGCTATGGCGGCCACAGTAAAAAAGGAAGTTGGCAATTCATCCGAGATGGTTTATGCCTCCGCTACAAAGCACCACTTCCGGTGACAACATTCTTGCGACAATTTATTTGTTTAACCTCATAAAACAAGAACAGTAAAATAAGAATGAATACCGAACATAATTGTTTTGGTGCATTTAAGTAAATTCTAGCTAAGAAGCAAAACAATTTTAAAGTGGGTCATGCTCCTGGGACTATTTCTTTGCTCCATGTTGGCGCAGGATAAACGGAAAGACCGAACTATTTTCTTTCCTCTTTTTTTTTTAAATAAAACATTGTTACGTTTATTGGCATGTCATTTGTATTCATATTTCTAACATTGATGATATATTTTCAATTTATTTTATACTTTTTTCACGTTATTTATCTGGGAAGTGTGTTGACCTGTGACCCCTCGTCGTCACCCTTTGGTTTTCGAGCGCGGGACTGTCAAAATATCAACAACACTTTTGTTAAACTCTTTCAGCCACTTTTGTATATTTTGTCTACATCCTGCGATCGCGATGTGCTCAAAGGTTATATCCAGAGCGAAGGAGTTTTTCGGTATTCTTCGGTGAGTTTTGGACGCACAAACAAAAAGTTAGCCGTCAAGATGATGCCAGAAAATTATGTTTTGATTGCTTCACTTACCACTAAATACTTATGTTCGTGTGATAAAGTTAATTTCTGGCCTGTTGGTTCCAGATCCCTTCAGGATGCGGAAAGCAGTGATCCATATGCATACGAGGTAAATTCATTCGTCCTAAAGTAAGCTGTCCTGGGTTTGTTTATCCGTCGCTGTTGATACTAATGATGTTGATATCTTTTGGGCATCAGGAGGATGTCCAAATAGTGAAGCTGAATGGTGACAGAATTCCTGCAGTGAATGTGTATTGTAGCAACCAGGAAATCTTCGTATGTGAAAAAGCTGTGAGTAATGTCAGTTCTTTGACATACACTGTTTTTCAATGAATTTCTTTTAGTATAATTATTTTTACATCGTTGTGTTTATAGTGACATAAAGGAACAATTGTTGACACATGCTTTGACTTTTAGGGTACATCCTAATTTATACAATTATGTTTTAAAACGTGGAACTTTTACTACTAGTTTTAGTTTGAAAACTCTGAAGGCCTGTAGTACAAAACAGGATTTGGTACCTTCAGGGTATGACCTGCTCTGAAGCAGATTATGTTTGAGATTAAAGATCTCCACCTAGTGACGAGTGGTAAATGGACTGGTTCTTATATTGTACCAGTCCAGTACCAGTAGTAGTGCTCTAGCTGAGCACAGAAGAAAACTTTTTACTACAACTCTCATTCACCTGATCACCCACATGCATGTACCCTTAGTTGACTAACCAATCTCCTCTTCAGCACTCACCACTGGATTGTGTTTTTATTTCACTAAGGTTCCAAAAACGAGTGAACCAGATGACGGGCAAATGACGGAGACATCAAATTGTTCTGATGGTGATGCTGATGAGGCTAATGATAGTGCCCATGTTCTTCAAACAGAAATGAGACCACAGCCACTTACAGTCATGAAAGCAAGGTGATCAGTGCTGAGAAGTTTAACATTTCATGCAAATGAAACACATAAGTAAGATGTACATATTTAATCAGCCACAGCTGACAATCAACCTTTTTTTTCCCCTCTTGTTTGTACAGGCAGTTGCTCTCTTGGTATACATTATCTCAAAATGCCAGCGTGTCAGCTGTGGACACGAACCTTCCCTTACACCCCCTGTGGGTGCGATGTGACATGGCCGATCCTGCTGGAACAACCTGGTTTGGGGCTGAAACAATCTGTGTGGGCACTAAAGTTACTGGTGTCAAATTATACTCCATTACCTGCAAAGGTATTGCTTAGAAACATCATTCCTCAATGAATAACCCATCCTAAAACACTATCAATACATTATTTACTGTTAAATTTTTTGTGTTTTTTTTCAAATGTGTTAATGTTGTTAGGTTCTACTGCAGACAAACAATCCCTCACAACCTTAGAGGAACTGAAACAAGAGCATAAGAAGCGCCATCATCCGTCCTCGGTATTTCAGTTTTCATCCTCTGTTGCGAGTCTGTATGAATGAATGTCTGTGCTCTTACACCGGTCAATACTTCTAGATGGGGATTAAAGGCAGTGCCAGGTTCAACCTATTTGGTTCCACTGTTGTCGAAAACACCACCATTGAGTCTCAGAGCAGTGTGACTGTCGATTTCAAATGGAGCCATGTGGAGAGTATCCTCGAGATTCCACCTCTGTCCTCTACAGCAACATTAGTGAGCAGCAATAATTAACTCTTATAACATTCTTCTTCTTTCTCTTAAAATGCTTACTTTTTATATTTCTATTTCATTAATATGTAATTATCAACAGAAAATGAAAATGTGGATTTGGAAGTAATACAATATACAGTTATTAAGAAGCCAAATCATTTTACACAGACTGATTTTTATTTTTGTTTATCTTTGTTTGTGTGCAGAATATCAAAGTTGCCAGTGGAGACATGAGAAGTCCAATGTTTGAGATGTTCAGGGAGCTGGAGTTTCTTAAGGTTTGTCTTCGACTGTAGTCTGAAATGACAATAACTACCTGCATCCAAAAAGAAAAAGAATATATCGGATTACTTTTGTTTCAGACTCTTGCTGATGGCTTGAGAACCGGTGAGACTGAATGGATGGAACCTTTGGAAAGCACATCGGCTGTAAATCTGACCAAGGCCTACCTAGAAGGTATGAAGTATTTCTGAAGCAGTAAATTGTAACTTTAATGTAATGCGACCCGCTACTTGATTATTTTCTCTTTTCTGTTTTTTTTTACTCTTCTTTCAGAGCTGCAGAGCACTGCAAAAACACTGCAGGATCAAGCTGCAAGAACACCAGAGGTACGGTGGAGCCTTTTCACTAAAACACTAATTTCATAATATATCTGGTAGATTTCTTGGATTTTCTTTTTCTAAAGATCTCAAAGCTGAAGTCTGAGACGGAAACTCCCATTTTCAACTCTTTCTTGGAAAGAGGAGATTTGGATTTTGTGGAGCAGCTCTGGGTTCGGATGAGAAAAAGTGAGTCAGGCACTCCATTCAGGAAACTGGGATTCATTTGATTTAGCATTACAAACAGACAGCAACAACTTTCTATTACAGGTGTGACTTCATATCAGGACATTGGAGATTGCCTGAAGTTGGTAATTGACGCTCTAAGATATGGTGACATCAAACCCTGGGTAAAAAAAAACAAAATAGAAAATGTTTCCGCTCTTGAAAACTGTTTATCGCAAAGAAAATCTTTGGATGTTATTGAGATCAGCTATTATTTATTTAATTTTTTTTTTTCCCACTTCACCCAGATTCACAGAGACAGCAGCAGTTCCCTCAGCAAGCTCATCCTGCAGTCCTACCACCAACAGATCGAGCATGTGTCTCTTACAGGTGTCACGCCTGTCAACATGTTGCTTGAGATGGGTCTGGATAAGATGAGAAAAGACTATATTAACTACCTAATTGGTAACGTTTAATATTCCTCATTAGCTCTTCGTTTGTGTTATGGTTTCCTGGATGATAGACTGTTTGCAATTTGTGTTTGTTTCTCAGGTGAGGAATTGACGACTTTAAACCACTTGGTAAGCTTTAGACTGCTGCAGTTCTTTTCAAGTGTTTGTCAGCAAAGTACCGACTCTGAGTAAACTACTCCACAGTGTTATTACCTGAGCACAGAGGTTGATCTGCAGGAGCAAGTGATCCGACTTAGGAAACTGCACCATCTGCTGGAAATAACTGTGACCTGCAGCACGTTCCTGGGCTTGCCCTACGATCGTCTCTTTCTTCTCACGCAGTAAATCATTTGACTTCTTTCCCGTGATGTGTGAGTTTTCTTTACACTGGCATTGAAATAAACAATTCCCTTTCCTTTCTTCTCACGTAGATCGTGTTTGCAGCACTACAGAACATCACCTTATGATGAAGAGCATGAATTCAAACTCCAAATCAAACCTGCCCTGATCAGTCATTTCTACCAAAAGTAAGGAATGCTGCGCTTTGTTTGCTTCATTCCAAAAAAAAAAGAGAAAAAAATCTGAAAGTGAAACTGGGACATGTGACCTATTATTTGTGTTTTTTAAAAATGTATATTTAACCACTGTTCTGCTTACTTTCAAATGTCCCTTAAGTCTGTTTTTGTTTTAAGGCACTTTAGATTTTTAGTTTCCCAGATCAACAAATACAGTTCCATCCATCCAAAAGGCAGGGTGCACAGGGGACAGGCTGCCAGTCTGTCGCAGGGCTAACGCACAAAGATAGCCATTCATACGCACATTCACACCAATGGCCAATTAAGAATCACCAATCAATCTAACACATGCATGTCTCTGGGCTGTGGGAGGAAGCTGGAGTACCCAGAGAGAACTCACAAATACAGGGAGAACATACAAACTCCACAGAGAAAGGGCCCCAGCCAGCCAGTGGATTCAAACCCAGGATCTTCTTGCTGTGAGTGTAGTGCAGTGCTGACCACAGCACTGCACTACACTCTAGTGATCTAGACCTTTGACAAATACCATTTGTGTAACTAACATAATCAAACCGCTAATGAAAATGTGCAATAATCATTCTGTATTCCAGCGTATTTACTGTACATTTCACTCGTTCTTTAATCCCTCTCTGCTATTCCTGTTTTTAATCTCAAAAGAGAACTAATTATTACTTTGTGCCAAAAGGTGATTTCCATGATTCCACGATGTCAGCCCTGTAAACCTCACTAAAGTCCACTCTTAACTGAAGGGCACATAAAAGTCAACCTGAATGTGATGCCCGCAGAATTCTATTATAAGGAGTGTTGAAAACACAGAGATCTCAATAGCTTGCGAGAAACCACATAAAACATTTATTGAAAGTCAAAGGATATGTTAGTAGAGATTAGGCCCTTTTTTGTAATCTTTATAGAGTCTGTGTTCATCTTTGTGTTCCACAGAGAGCACCCAGTAGTGTGGGGGGTTGAGTTGTCCAGTGGCCACGGTTCCCGTGAGGTCAGGACCTCCTTACAGCTTAGTGACAGACCACTGGTTGATCATGTCATCTTTGAAACAGGTGATTTTTATTTAACGAATATATAAGTGACCACCCCAGTAAAGCACAGATGGTATTATTCTTCTATTCTGATTCTTTCTTTCTTTTTAGACTACCCAAATGAAACCATGAATGGGGACAGTGAGGATCCGGCTTTCTTCTCCACCATGGTGTGCTGCAGCCTCGTCAACTTTGCATGAATTTACAAAGCATGCTACTAACCAACCAAAGAGGTGTTTTATATTCTGATTAGCAGATTGAAAATGGCCACTGTAGGTATTTCTCACAGTATATTTTTGTCAGTGCTTTCAGTAAACACATTTCAGCCCTTTGTATATATATTTGGGTTTTTCAGTCACATCTTTATTATCACATTTTGCTGGTCAAGGAAAGAGTTGTGAAGAAGTATCCAAATGAAAACACAAAGTACGCTAGATCACCTGGGCTGTTTGCAGTGTCAGTAACCCACAGCAGTACTTTAATAAGAAAACCTGACCCCTGTTCCTTCTATGCTAAACCAGTCATTTTAGAGCAAACACTTTGCGTACGTCAAATTGATGGAATCACCAATTTCATTTCAGTTCAAATGATGTATTTATATTCACACGTAATCCAATAAAGAAATGATGCACTTACATTTTAAGTGTGTGCATATATGTGAGCTGATGCTTGTGACTATAAACATGAAGCCTTTCTAGTTCCGCCTCCGCAGCAGGAACATGAGGAAGATGGCACTGAGCAAAATAGAGAGTGTGCACACAGTGGGAACAACGATCTCAGTCACCATCTCCATGTGGTTGGTCAAAGGGTCTGCAAAGCACATGCATACACACACACTCATTAAAAACTTAACGGCATTATTTTGGCACACAGACAATGCGTTTGAAGTGAATGCTCAAGCACAGTGAAAAAAGCAGCACTCAAAGGGTTAACACTTGTCCCTAAATCAAATATTTGATCGAATTAATAGAGAGCATAGGGATTCCTTACCATGTATAAGTCTTAGAATATTGGCAGCAGTACTCCGCTGTTCCTCTAATAAAAGAAGAGAAAGTACTCAGAGTTGATTAATGGCACTTTAACCCTTTGAGAACTGCATGCAGCTACAAGGGAATATTTCAGAAAGCAGTGCTTTTACCAGATAACTACTAAAATGCAGCCTTTTGAAAATGATTTAGCATTACAAGCCATCAGTAAACTGAACCTTATGTTGACGTTTTGATTTCTAAAATCAGCTCAGATATATCACAGACTATATTACTGTTATTATGTTATCCAGTTTCATTTTTAAGCCTGCTTTGTGAAATACCCTGTGGGCTAAAGTCCACTCCTTTTTGCTTTATGTTTATTTTACCAGCTTTTGTTAAAAGAGCGAATCAGATTCTTGCAAACTAGATTTGAGCACGCTGGTAAAACCAAAGCTGAATTAAGAAACTTTATGGAGGCAGCAGAAGCTTGTTTTTAAAGGCAGGTGTTAAACTGCAGAGGCCTGTTAGTCAGAATGAAGACCACGCAATCGCAAAGCATCAGAGAAAAAAAGAAAATGATATTATTAGGAATAGGAAGCATGTACCCTCAAGTTCTAAACTTCATCATGCACTGGCCAAACCTTTGGCATTTCTGCATGTTCCTGGGCTTTTCTTCTAGCTGGAGGGGCAAACAAAGAAGATATCTCAGATATTCTGTAAGAGATTTTTAATAATCAGGTTTTGTATTTCTACCATACTTTGTTCGTGTGTGTTCTGAGGGGGTTAAAGAACAGAAACACGTTTTATTCAAATTATTATTGTTATATCGTGCTAATTTTGTTGGGCCATTTCTTTTGTTATTTTTTTGGTTTTCTCCGTATTTTGGTAAGAATCTTTATTTGTTTACCCCTGCTAGTTGTTCACCCCCATTCAGTGAGGAACATGATCAGGGATGTTATAGACAAACTGACCTGCAGCTAGGAGCTGGTTGCTGGAAGAGCAAGTTTCAACAGCCTTTCGTTTCCAGTTTTCAACCTGTGGAGGTTCACAGGACAGTCAGAGATAATCAGAGGTTTGGTGTATTTTGGGGCATAGTACAGTATAAACCATGTAATTAAAAAACCATCAGAGTGGCAGGTCTTTGTAGGGAATACCTCTCTTTGATTGGGAAATCCATTGGAGCTGATAATGCGTTTGTAAAACTGAACAGAAGCTTTGGGATAGCGAGGCTTGTTTTTGTTCCGGAAGTCCACATAGTACAAGCCAAATCTCTCAGAAAAACCTTCATCCCACTCAAACTTGTCCAGCAGCGACCATGCAGTGTAGCCCTTCACATTGACTCCGTCTTTAATAGCTGGGTGACACAGAGATCAAAGAGCTTGATAACTACAAACAAAAAGTGATTAGAATTAAATTCAATAAGCGGATTAATTTATTTTTTTTGTCTAACACGTGAGCTCATTCACCTTTAAGCATCTCATTGATGTAGTCTTTAAAGTATTGTATCCTCCATTCATCACAAAGCTCTGTGCATAACATCTTCTCAGAGACTCCATTCTCGGTCACATAAATCATTGGGTTTCCATACTGAGTCTAGATGGGGATTAAATCAATACGAGTTACCATTTTGCAAATTTGAATAGCGAGTGCTAATATTATTTTATATCAACAAGACACCTTGACAAAATTGAGCAGACGTCTAAAACCCCAGGGCACGGAGTAGAGCCACTCTGAACCAGGGTCAGGCCATCTTGGGTCAACCAGCTCAGCCAGATCACGGTCACTAAAGTAGCTGCTGCTGGTACGGCCTGATGGGTTGCTTTTTTGGGTGATGTAGCGGGTGGTGAAATGACCGATGCCGAGGAAGTCACAGGTCCCCTTTATGTAGCTCTTCTCTTGAGGGGAAAATGTGGGCAGCCGAGATGTCCCGAGGCCCTGTTGGATACTCTTCCTTCCTGTACACAGAAGTAGCAATTATTTAATTCCCATATTATAAATAACATTACATTAGGAGTGTTTACAATTTAACCCACCTATGAAGTCTTTCATCACTTGAGGGTAGTCGCCATGAAAGATCGGTGTGGCAAACCATCCCAGGTGGAACTGGACGTATCTCTCAGCTGCTTCAATGTTTTTTTGGTTGCTGAGATCCACTGGTTCTCCCCATTCCCCCGACAGAGAGATGCCCACCAAACCTACGGATTCAAACAGAAGCTCTCAACACTTAGAAAATTTTGTCTTTTAGAGGTAAACATTGAATCAAGTCACTGTGTGCTAATTTTCCAAACTTTAATCATGTTTACCTTTTTGCTTCCCCCTCCACTGTGTGTCGTACGTGTGCCAAACTTTGGCATGTGCCTGTGAAAAAAGTGTTTTTTCACATTTCATTTTAAAGTCTTCACTAAGTAGTTTTGATACTTTAATTAAATACAGTTGCAGTCTTATACCTTGATTATGTGATGTGCAGCTCTGTATGCTCCCGTTCCTCTCATCCTCAGTCCAGGAGCGTGTTCACCCGTCTCATAGCCTTCAACTGCTACAGACTGTAGGTGTGCATAAATGCAATACTTTTAATTCAGGCATGCACAATACATATGCATGTTCAAAATATATATATATATAAAAAAAGGATCTATTTTCTTGAAGTATCTATTTTTCTTGAAAAAAATTGTATAAATATTTTTGTAAACATACCCATGGGTTGTTGAAAGTGATCCAATGCTTCACTCGGTTGCCAAATCTCTCAAAGCACAAGTTAGCAAATTCATTGAAATAATTGACCATGCTTATATTTTGCCATCCATTATATTTCTCTTGTAAGACCTATAAAAACAACAACAACAAAAGCAGTACATTATTTTAAAAAATTATGAAGGATAAAGTTAAGGGTTCTCGGTATTTTGTATACAAACCTGTGGAAGATCCCAGTGATACAGAGTAACAATGGGAGTGATTTTGTTCTCCAGTAGGTGGTCAATCAGGTGATCATAGTACTGTATTCCCTTTTCGTTTATGTGGTCAGCTGAAAATAGTGTTTTAGCACAGATTACTTTTAAATAAGATCACACTGTGACAGTTCATTTTCAAAAGGCTTAACTTAACATTGATTACCCACATTTTATGCCAGTGGGAAGGAGTCTAGGCCACGAGATGGAGAAACGATAGTGGTTAAGCCTCAGTTCCTTAATCAGAGAAACATCATCCTGTACAAAATGCATACAGTGGAGTTAAGTATTTAGATTACTCGTTTCCCTAACTCCAACCCCTGCTCTTTCCTTAAATCTCAGGTGCACCACACCTGATCACCCTACCTTGACTTTGTAGTAGCCCTCACAGGAGGAATCGCCAGTGTCATTTTGTTGGATCTTCCCTTTCTTGTGACTGAACACGTCCCAGATGCTCAGTCCTTTTCCATCTTTGTCCCAAGCTCCTTCTGTTTGATAGGCTGAACCTCCGGCACCCCACGAAAATCCTGAGAAACAAAACATTGGCAGCAATCCATCAGATCTAGGTTACATCACCACAATTTGGGGGAACTAATGGCAATAGATACAAAATAATTAAAATGTAATCCTACTGAACAAAACAAAGTACGTGTACCAGCTGGAAAAGTGCCATAATAGAAGGAGCCGTGGTGGTTCTTTGTCCAGTCGAAGTCCTCAGTCGCAGACAGACACAGCACCAACATAAGCACATGGCACACACCGACTGCACAGCGGGGCAGCATGGTACTCCTGAGCCTGCAGCACAGTTAGTGTCTTGCTCTGCTTCAGTTCCTCACTGCTGCCTAAACACAGACGAGAAAGCATTCAGCACAAAAAGATGCATGGCTGGAGTAAACATGCTATATCTAAGCATGTGCATACATGCTTGCAAACCTTTCTATTAAAAACTGTGTGAAATTGTTATAACATTTATATAATAACAATAAACTGTCACCAAGCTGTCTGGAAGTATCCAATGTAATGGACTGTGGGGGGTCCCATGTCCCTAATGCAAAGCCAAATGGAGCTTTTCAGACTCAATGGTGTGTAAGCTCATCTTGCTGAGGCAGACAGATCCCATACAAACTATGGTTTCACCTCTGTAAGCAAAGCTAATGTTGGAGAGGTTGATATATTTACAGTGCACAATGGATGAACTTTTCTGCACAAATGGGCAAATGTGAATAAGAGAACCTCACAATTACAAACCAAATGTGCTATTTCCTATTTTGCTTACACATTTAAAACTAAAATAATAAACCTACTTATCTTTGTAAATAATTCTCAGGTGTTCAGAAGCATATTTTGGTCTCATAGTCTAAAAAGCCTGCAATCAATGGACACCACATAATGGCACTGCACTGTAATCATTACCCCCCCATAAAAAAGTAATTTGCTTCTTTGCTATTGTTTATAAATATTATGCTTGCAGCATTTTTCCCCATTCTCTCTAAAATTACCCTTCGTACCCAGTTACCTTTGCAGCAGGTCTGCGTGCTGGCCCCTGAGTCCGTGGGTGAATGGCAGCACTCTCTCCTGGACTAGCAGACCCTGTATACGGCTGTATTTGTGCAATCGCTATTATACATTCCCTGTTGTAGCACCACCCTTCTCCAGAGCTGTCCGTGCTGTCAGGATGAAAGCTGGCCTTATTGTGAGGCTCACCGTATTGTTTTAACTGTTTAGAAAATGCTGAATGGTTTTCTCGTGGAAAGTGTTTGCACTGCATTACCCATTTGCCTGGGTCAGGTTAGGACATGAAGTGAACACAGATATTACCTTCAAGTGTACGCTGTATAAATCAGGACAGTGAAAACGTATGGAAAACATTTATTTTGTGCTTACAGTTATAATTTCTTACACAATACAGACATACTATCTCCTTATATGGCCCAGCCATACATTTTCATCAACAGACATCTCAACATCAGACTATTTCTCAAAGTGAATTGATGCTCTTACTCCCTCAAAATGCACAATACATTTAGAAAGCTGGGAGCACCTGATAACACTGCCTTACTGCCTTTCAGCAACAGATTTCCTGCAAAATTTGACAAGACTAACATGGTGTGAAATCCTGGTGATGCACCTTAAATCCAGAAAAGGAGAGGATATTGCTAGCACCAGACATTGTTACACTGCTACCTACTCCACCCAAATAAATAAACTTCCTCACTGATAACACAAAACAGGTGAACAAATAACAGGTTCATGTTCTTTTTCAGTGGTGCAAATACGGACACCTTTGGATCTCAGTATTCTTCTTCCTCCTCATCCTCCTCAGGTAAAAACCCAAGCTCATTGTCATAGTCCTCCTCCTCCTCCTCATCTTCCTCCTCCTCCTCCTCCTCCTCTTCTTCTTCCATATCATAATCTGCAACGGCATTCAGTAGGAGTTTGGTTCGATTGATCTCACTTTCATCATCAAGATTGATGTGAACCTGAAACATTCAAAAAAACGGAACTGATGTTAAAAGGTGCAAGCTTTACAACCAGTTGTGATAACTGGACATGGGCACCATAAAGTATTTTGTACAAAGGTCTGAGAAAAAAAAATGCAAAGAGAGCATAAGTTAGTGTGAGGCTGTCAGGCTGATGGTACGATCTCTTGAGACAGTATTGTAAAATATTAACTTTAACCTTGAACTCATTCACGATCATGTGCAGAACCAACAACTTTCAATTTCAGGGAATCCTACTCTGCAGAGTAGAAGCCTACTATACTCAGCAGCAGATTTTGATGATTAAAAATGCTTCAGTTGTGTAGACTCATCATGCAAAATACAGTCTCTGAATTCCTGAATAAAAAAGACCAACTTCCCAAGAAGTACAGTAACAGCACCTCTTTGAATAAAAACTGCTAAAACCAAAAATAGCCCAAAAATGTTCAGTCAGAGCCTTTACATGAACTGTGAATATGTGATTGCTGCCCTTAAGCACGTTGCTGCAAAAGAAACACAGTTGCTTAGCCTTATATACCTTGTCTGCATTGTATGAAAAGTGAGACATTAAAATACACGGATTTTCTGCATCACACATATGTTAACCAATTTCCTCATTATTCAGAATAACTTGACTGTGTGCACAGAAATGTAATCAGCCACTCATGCAAATGACAGATTGTGACAATTTTCAGGGTTGTGCCCTTTCCTGGTGCAGAGATCTACCTCAGGTTCAGGGGATGAGCGTTGAGAGGCTCCTTCTTCTGTTTGAGCATTAATAATAGACTTCAGGGCCCCTTCTTCAAACTGAAATACAGAATAAGCACACAGGACATAAACTACGGGCATATACACAAACACCAACATGCTTGCATTTTGCACTTGCACTGACCTTCAACCTGTTCAACTGGTCCTGTAGCATGACTTTGATTTTGAGGAGAGTCTCCTCTTCCTTCTTTAACTCCTGCAGACGGCTAAGCATCTTTGCTGCTGCAGTCAGACCATTCCTAAACACTGAGAGAGAAAAAAAGACAAGATAAGGATGCTTTGGGAGGCATTTTTTCTATTTCCTTTAAAAAGTGCTTTTTGGGCCAATTAAGTCTCCAGCATCTTGAGTTTACTGTACTAAATCTGCTGCGGTCGTCCAACATGTTTGGCCTTGTTTCTGTCTCACCTTTTGAAATTTAACAACATTTAACATATTTAACAACTCAAGAGGTAGTGTTAGCTGGCCAAAATATAATTTTTTAGTACACTATAACAGTGCATTTCTCGCAACCAGTTACGAACAGATCGGTATTTAATCTTCGCAGCAGCACAAACTGTGCTTCCTTAATTTTGGAACATGATTTTGCTGTCATTTCTAGCAAGCTGCTACGAAGAGCACTTTAGAGGAAAAGCGTGTAGCCCAGCTTATTTCCCCGCATGCATAACAAAAACAGCTTAGAGACCGTTACCTCTATTTATAAATTCAGTCGTACAGCTCCATACCAACGCCGAAACTAATAATGCGCAGAAAAAAGAGCCACCGACAGCCTCTTATTTAGAACATGAACAGCAGCAGAGATGTTGTGCTACAGCTACGGCTACCGCTACTCGCCAAACTTTGGTTCCTGTGCTGTCATGTCCGGGTTTGATGCGCCTTCACGTCCTATCGGACAATACAGTTGTTAAATAAGATTGTCACGGCTTTACTAATTACAGCACCACAACCATGTAATTTCATACTTTTCTTGTTTTGTTAATTAACTGGATTCGCTTCGATGTTTTTTTTTGTAAAAAAAACTATTTCTATTTCTGTCCCTTGAAAGCCAGTAATACAAATTCACAATAAGCATTAAAATGCAGCATTAACGAAGGATTGTATATGGCGACATCTTGTGGTAAAGTGGCGGTAATTACAGTCTCGCCTTTTTTGAAGAAAAAAAGAAAAAAAACGAAAACAAAAACGAGGGACCATACTTTGAACCACATAAAGGTTTTAGACTGTAAGAAAACCGAAAATCTAGCTGTTTTTGTAAGAGCGACTACATAAACAACTGTTAACAAACCGCAGCAGTGGTTACAGCAGCTGGCCATCAGCTGACGCCGTTAATTAAAAAGTATCAAGTAAATTCTTTGGTGGACCAGTTGAAGTGGTTGGTGTTAACTTTACAGCGCCAGGAAGCCTAATATGTAACAAATGTAGCCCGTGGTGTTAGTTCCCCTTATAAAACACAAAGGTCACACTGGTGAAAGACAAACAGGCATTAAAAGTGAAGAAGTGAGGCCTAATGCTTCTTCAAATACATGGTGTAAATTTGCCTGTAATGTCACCTTAAGTAAGGTGAATGACGCTTAAATAACATGCTGTAAGAAATTTTGCAGGAAACCAGAAGCTGGGACCATGAGACCATATGTGATTATCATGGGTAGTCAGGCAGACAGAAATGGAGAAAGGTCTACACACACATATATATATATATATATATATATATATATATATATATATATATATATATATATATACAGCATCTCTGAAAGAAAGAAAATATTTTGCAGTGTTGCACATTACCTGCAAAACACTTGTGAAAAAAGAAAAACTTCCAACACACTGAGAGGGAGCAACAAAAGTAGATGAAGAATTTAGTGAAAGCATAATAAATTGCAGATGGAACTCACTGATGTGAACAGGATCTGAAACAGCTCTTAATCAGTCTTCAGAAATGTTTCGAAGAGCCCATTAGGTCCTTTATAGGATTTCTTTCTAAGTCCATCCAGATGTGAGCGTTGATAATCACAGCACAGGCACCACTGTGGAGCCTAGCCAAAAGGAGACATACAGTAACTGTCTCTGTTCACACACATGAAAACAGGAAAATTAGGTCTGTCCTAATTTTTCCTATATTCACAAGTGAAGGCTTTCTTAGTCTTTGCTATTATTTCAACTGTTTTACTTACTTGTAGGTCCTCACCATCTCCACATCAATCCCCCCCAATGGAGACTGGCTGTGGGGGTGGTCCACACCTACGAAAGTCCACTACCATCTCCTTAGTCTTAGACGTGTTCAGCAGCAGTTGGTTCGGTTGGCACCAATCCACAAAATCATCTACCAGCCTCCAATACTCATCCTCCTTTCCACTCCGGACATATCTGACGATGGCCATGTCATCTGAGAATTTCTGCATATGACACGTCTCAGAGTTGTACTGGAAGTCAGCTGTGTACAGTGTGAACAAGAAAAGAGAGAGGACAGTCCCCTGTGGTGCACCAGTATTGCTGATCACAGTCTCAGATGTACAGTCCCTCAGCCTCACGTACTCCGGTGAGGTAATCCATAGCCCCCCCACCCCCATATGGATTGGGTAATGTATGAAAGGATGCCATATTCTTTGATGGAAATGAAAATGATCAACCTACAGAGGGCTGAATTCAAGGACACCCCAAAAATCAAAGTGAAGAAAATGGCCAAAAAAGGCTAGTCCATTTTGCTAAAATTTTCATTGCAGTAACTCAAAATGGTACTCAGTTTGCATGGCCTCAACGTGGTTGTATGCATGCCTGACAATGTTGGGGCATGCTCCTAATGAGATGCTGGATGGTGTCCTGGCAGACCTCCTCCTCACCAGGAGGAACCCAGGACCCACTACACCAATGTAGGGTCTAACAATGGGTACAAGGATTTCATCCCAATACCTAACGGCAGTCAGGGTGCTGTTGTCGGTGCTGTACGTGGATATGCCTCCCCAGACCATCACTGACCCACCACCAAACCAGTCATGCTGAACAATGTTACAGGCAGCATAATGGTCACCACAGCTTCTCCAGACCCTTTTACATCTGTCACATGTGCACAGGGTGGACCTGCCAGTTCTGATATTCTATGGCAAATGCCAATCAGGCTCCATGGCAGTGAGCACTGGGCCTACTGGATATCGGGCCCTCAGGCCACCCTCATGAAGTTTGTTTCTGATTGTCTGGTCAGAGACATACACACCAGTGGCCTGCCAGAGGTCATTTTGTAGCTCTGGCATTGTTCATCCTGTTTCTCTTTGCACAAAGGAGCAGATACCAGTCCTGCTGATCGGTTAAGGACCTTTGATGGCCTTGTCCAGCTCCATTAGAGTAACCCCCTGTCTCCTGGGATCTCCTCCTGGAATCTTGTGCAATATCAGTCTCCTGGAATCTCCTCCATGGTCTTCAGACTGTCCTGGAAGACACAACAAACCTTCAGGCAATCACACGTATTGTTTTGACATCCGGGAGGAGTTGGACTACCTGTGCAAACTCTGTAGCGTCCAGGTATCACCTCATGCTACCAGTACTGACACTGACCCTAGCCAAATGCAAAACTAGTAAAAAACAGTCAGAAAAGAGGAGGAGGAAAAAATGTCAGTTTCCTTCACCTGTAAAAAAATTCCTGTTTTGGGGGTTGTCTCACCGTTGACCCTCTAATGCGCCTGTTATTAATTTCATTAACACCAAAGTAGCTGAAACTGGTTAACACCACCCTCTGCCACTTAACTGATCAGATCAATATCTCAGAAGTTTAAATGACTTGATGTTATACTCTGATTAAAAAGTGTTCATTTAATGTTTTGAGCAGTATATAATATTCACAGAGGAGTGACACATTAAAAGAAAAAACTGAACCCTTGAGTCCTACAGTGAGGAGGTCCTTCGGTTCTTCTGTGCTTTGGAGGCTTCTTTCTGGTATGACAGATGGGTGTTCAGGTGTCTGGTACACCCATAATGCCTTAATTCTTCTCAGCATAGATTTAACAAGGTGCTGGAAACATTCCTCTGAGATTTTGGTCCATACTGACGTGAAAGCACCACAGAGATGCTGCAGATTTGTCAGCTGGGCATGCATGATGTGCTCTATTTGATTGAGATCTGGTGTGTGTGGAGAAGATTTGATGTTGATGATATTTGCCATAAAGAAATAGATGTGGGTAACAGCATTACTGAGGTAGCCATTGCAGTGTAAATGCACTGAAGGCATCCTGTCTCTCCAGTGAATCCAAACTTACAAGAGTAAAGTTTCTGTGTTCTTTGTTTTCCTGTTTTGCAACTACCTGAGGACACATGCAAGGATAGTTGGTAGATTGGAAGTCATTAATCTTGTGTTGGCCAGCTAATGGATTAATCAACAGTACTGTACATGTGCTGTGTTGTGGCATGTGCTCATGTACAAGAACACTATTGTTTTATGAGCCAAGCACATAGGAAGCTTTGGGAGGCAGAAATTGGAGCTGCATGTCTGTGTAGCAGTGACCTCAAGGATTTGGGGGTCAGATGAATAGGTGCTCTTAGGTGTGTGCCCCAATATCGCAGCTGCCAGCCTCCCAGCACATGCACAAGAGGTTCTGCTGTGGCACGAGGATTTTACTTGGAGTAGGTTTCATCAACTCTGAGGTGGCTAATGCTGGACAGTTATCACTCTGCTTCTTGAGAGGGACAGTTGTTTTCTCCTTGTCATCACACAGACTGTATTGCAGCTACATTGCAGTTTCTCCCCAGTCAAAGCTCTTCTTGGCAGGGCTCAGACCCAGTGCTGAGGCCTTGGTGGCAGCTGAGGCTGGGGCTCAGACTCCATGCATACCGCTGCCTGTGGTGGTCTGCTATGCTTGTACAGCGTTTGAAGGTGCTCCCACTGTCTGTGGAATGCAGTGCTGGGGCATTTTGGAAGAGGGGCCCACCAAAAGGGAGAGGAGGAAAAGGGGCGAGAAACTTAGAAAGAAAGAGGAGGGGAGGTGACCTTTGAACAGCGCCACCAGGAAATTATGACTCAATTTTTCAACTGCGGCAGTGAAATAGAGAAGGCATATGCCAATTCCCTGAACTGAATGCTCCTCCACTGGTCCTCTATCACTTAGGCCATTTCAGAGTTTTTATTTTTGCTTTTAGGAGTGAAGCTCAAGAAGGGCTGAGCAGGGATAGAAGAGATCAGCCTTTATAGAAGGCTTTAAGCTTTTACCAGGCAGGCACACTTTATCAGAAATTTGTTGGTGATTTTTTTTTTTTTTTACCTTTAATTTTCAGATTGAAGTCCCTTCCTAATGGTCTATTATCATTTCTGTTCACTCACATGCAAATTCTGAGCTGGGAAGTATATTAGTTATACACAGTGGAGTTTGACTGATCGGCGTGCACTATTAATACAAATTGATGCAGATCATTTTAAGCAAACCACATAAAAAATAAGCAGTGGGTCTATGCAAAATCACCACTTTTCCTCAGGTCTTCAGTGGCAGAAACGAATATGCAATGCAGGAACAGAACTAGGTTAAAGCCCTACCCAGAGTAAGAGTATGGCAATAGAGGGAGATGTAAGATGGAGAAGTGGGGGATTATGCAGATTGTAAGAGAGCAGTGAAAGGTATGGGAAGCTGATGGGACTGGTGAGTCACTGTAGAATCACAGCTGAGGACCAAATCCAAATCATAGACTTTTTCTTTTCACTTTCCTTTTTTCTGCACCTGCTTTCACAAAGGGCATGCACCATATTTGGAACATGCTACTTTTTCTTAACATTGTCTTAACTGGTTGTACATGTTGTGTAAATGATTGTGGGTCAAAATGACTACAATGATGATTTTCTTTTTTTGGTTTTCTATCATACTAAATAACAAGTTAGTTATACACCCCTGATCATGTATTGACTTGTCTTTCATTTGGTACTGGTCAAGGAACAAGTCTAATAAAGCTTCACTCTAATTGCTTTTATGTAATAAAGTTGCTTGACTGTAATGCATTGCAGGTCGGGCCATCTATAGGAGATGAAGGGAAAGGTGGGGGTGGTAGCTCTGGGATGTTTCCTCTTCAGCCCAACGGCGACTCAGACATGAGCCCAGCATGCCTATAAAAAGAAAGGGCTTATGTATCTGCTGGAGCCTTTGTTTCCAAGGAACTAGCTAAACCTTAACATTTCCTGTTCTGAACTCCCACACACATATTCATACAAAGTGGCATGCACAAGCAGTGGCACAAATGTATTAGAGTGCTTCCATTGTAATCAGCACAATCTTGTGCACGTAAGCAGAGACCTGAAAGATATGGATGCATGCTTTGGTGGTGAATAAGTATACTGATACAGATCCCTGTGTGGACAAATACACATTGCACAGCTAAAAAAAAATGCCTACAGAAGTATAGCCTACAGGGTACGAAGAAAATATTTCTTCATATTTTATGTAATATCATCACAGTACTGAGTGGCAACATGTTAGTGAATGTGGAGAAAAGGTTCTTTATGAAACCTTTCAGACTGTGTCAAGTACCTCCCAGTGGGCATGCCTGTCACTGAATCAGAGAGGATGATTGATAATACTGTTAATCTCTAGATTAACCACAGCAGTGTGGTATGAGCCACTGTGTGTTTTTTGTCTATCAACACTTGCATGTGTATGTGTGTGTAAGTGTGCCCTCTGCAGCTATAATGCTGTCTTCATTTGCAATCCAAGTGTAGTAAAGGCCAAACTCTATTTCCTTGTCCTGCTGGGAAACTCGATCATTGTTGCAGTCGACGTTTTATTATCCGAAGCACTCAAGTTCCAGGAGATAGTCACTTCCCTATTCATGACAATCTCTGGAAAGCATATTTACTCCATAATCAGGTTTGATTTCAGTCAGATTGTGAGGCTTTTGTTGTGCTTTGATAGTTAATCTCATCTATCCAGAAAAGTAGAATTGCAGCCAGTCAAATTGGAAAGGATGTGCAACGTACTGTGACACCAGGGAGGTGAAAAAGCAGTTTTGGAGGTCTGATTCTCAGAGCTTTGCTGGACGTGTGGAACTGAAAAGAGGTTGAAAGTGCTGCCAGATCCTGGACATAAGGCAGTCCAAAATAACCACAGTAAAAGGCTGTTGATTTAGGTTGGGGCTAAATGGATTGTGCTTCTTTATGTTGCAGCCCAGGGAATTCCTCAGATCAGGACATGAGGTTTAGGCCCTGATGATGCGGTTTTGTTCCGAGATGGTGGGAGGGAGTTTTGGGGCCAGGGCTTAGGAGAATGCTTCTGTCACAGCTGAAATTTTTAAACTAATTGACCACCCGTACACAGCATTCCTGTTCCACTAGCCTTTCTCTTGAGACCGACAAACAAACCCAGAACTCAAGAACACCTCCACGAGATCCACAGACTGTAGTATGATTAATTACATTTCCCGTCTCCCCTCCTCGTTTTTCTTGCTCGCTCTCTTGTCTCCTGAGCTTTGTGTATTGGTCTGAGTAGTTAACCTCCCTTGATACTTTAAGTTAAACATCCTTGTAATGTCAGACCAGCCAGAAGGAAATCCATTGTGTTTTTTCTTTTCTGCTGTCGTTTTTTTCTTTTCGCAGTGATTCATTATTTGTAAGTCTACAGGCTCATTTTTCTCTTTTGGTGAGCCTTTTCAATCTCAAATATCCAATTGCCTGGCTACAGATGTGGTGAACGATGTTTTGGAGTAGAGTAAAAATAAACAAATCCTTTTGACCTCATTCGCCACAAACCAAGAGAGAAAAATGACAAGCTTATAAAATAAGACTTACTGCAACACTGGGCAACGGGAAGTCTCAGACGCTGATGCCAAGGACAAAGGTCAAATGACAACATAAGTTTGCATTACTCCCCCAGGATTGGCTGTGTGATCATTACACAGCACTAGCTAGGTAACGGTTTAATAATATTTGCCTGTGTAGGACTTGTGTCATATTCAAGTTAAATGTTTGGCTGATTTCTTTGCAGGTTCTTTGGGGGTTTTTTTTGTTTGTTTGTTTGTTTTTTGGCTGATATCTTATTTGTAGTTGATGAGAAACCAAGCTGTTAGTATCTCTTCATCTAAAGCAAATATTGACTTGAGGTTTAGGCATTCTTCACATTCTTTATGGAAACATCATGCAACAGGTAAAAGACTCCTGATTTCTGGAATCCTGATTTCCTCCTCACACTCTGCCCTTTGCTCTTAAATCAGCACAAGAAATAAAGCGGCTTGTCACATTCTTTGTAATGGTCACCAGGGGGCGATCCCTGTGGTTGCAAAGACTTCTCTGTCCTATAGAAATCTATGGGATGTTTTTGGCCTCTTTGAATACTGTACACCTTGTAACTTTTCTATCTGAATACTGGAATTAGGGGTATGGCCACATTACTTGACAGGTGTCCTGACACAGACAGCTGTAGCCAATCAGTCTTCCAGGCCTCACTTCTTCTAATTGGAGTCACTGAACTGGATCTCTGAGTGAGTGAGTGAAATTATATTATTTTATGCTTGTTACCTAACACTATGAGGTATCCATGACTGAGCATTGAATTCTTAGTTTATGGATACATAATGCTAACTGAGCTTGCAAGTGTTTAGTGATAACTTAGCACTGTGCCGTCTTCTCTGAATATGGCCATTTATGGTTTCAAAAAACAAAAAACCCCAAAAACTAACAAGGCAGGGAAGCCAAAATGCTAACACTGAGGCTTTAAAATTGGTGACTTCGTGGTGCCTTTGGGATGAGTTAGAGCAGAAACTGTGAGCCAGGCCTTCTTGTCTAACATCAGTGTCTGACCTCACAAATGCACTGCTGGATGAATGGTCAAAAATTCGAAAAAACACACGTCTAAACCTTCCAGAAAGCCCTCCCAGAAGAGTTGAAGCTATTATAGCTGCAAAGGGTGGACCGATATCATATTAAACCCTATGGATTAACAATGGGATGTCACTCAAGGTCACAGGTGTGTGAAGGCAGATGAGTGAATACTTTCGGCAATATAATGTATGAGCAACAAGTGAGCCAGCTGAAGAGCAGGGACCCAAGACTCCACTCAAAGGCAGGTCCATAGCATGCCCAACCCAACCTAGACTCAGAGAATATTAAAGCACCAAAAAAAAAAACCAAACCAGTTCAGGACTATGATATTGTGACACTGTACCAGGGGCACTTTCATTTACAACTCACCCTTTTAACTTTATCACTTTATCAAGACTTAAACTTAGGGGTGTGACTGCTTTGACTGACAGGCGTCCATTAATACAGGTGTCTGTAGTTAGCAGATCACTGCTGCCCTTTCCCTCTGCTAATTTAAGTCTGTGACTTCTTGGTTGTGTTTGTGGTCTTGGTGTCTTTGGTTTATCTGACAAATGATATAGCTTACTGTGCAGTCCATTGTACTAAGAATGCATCCAAGAAGTCTGTGCTCTCTGATAATTAGGCTTAGCTTCAAAATTAGAGTCCACAAATATTATATATATATATATATATATATATATATATATATATATATATATATATATATATATATATATATATATATATATATATATATATATGTCTGTGTATGTCAACCAATAATAAATAACAAGAAATTACAGAGTTTTAAATTAATGTTACCATGTTAACTTCTGCTTCTTAGGTATCCTTCAATACAGAGAACTTGAATCCCTTTCTGTAATACCTAAATAATGGCGCTGGCGAGTATCATTTCACTTCCTCCTGTGAAGTCTCAGTGCTGCTGATGAGCAGAGAAGTGTCAAGCGAGCAACCCATACTAATGGAGGTATAAGGCTGAGTAGGCCCAATGGATGGAGGAATGTGTGAACACAGTGACAAAACCATGTATTTGCAGGCACTTCCACAGTGAGGTCTAGCACCCACAGCCCAAGAGCAACCACAGGAAGGACACAGCTGCGTGTGAACCTTGTAGGGACAGCTCCGTTCACTTTGATCGTCCGACATCTGAGTGTCCCTGATCTCCATGAACACCACGCATCTTGTTTGATATTTTGAGTGCACAAACTGACACATTCCAGACATGTGAACTGCCCATGACAAGTGATCGTCCTTTGGATTTTTAGTTTTCACGTGCTGCGGGTTTCTTGGCGAGGTAAGGTCCGCCTTGGGCTGAGAGTTTTCCCTTTCAATGACTGGAGCAGCACTGCATAATGTGGACGAGTACTGGTGTGGATTGTTGTTTTAGAGAGGATATGATTTTATATTAACCTTCATTTAAAAAAAACAACAAAAAAAAACTGGACAGCCTGCATTTAGAACACTGACAGGTCTGTGTGTCATTTAGTGGGCTGCTGACTGGATTAAATCAACTTCAATAACACAGATCCTAGGCATAGCACAAGAAACCTTGGAAGTTGGTTTCATTTTAGTTTCAAGCCATAACCCTTTGAGAAGTGAGAAGTGAAAATAACATTTATTACTGCCAGATTAGTCACTGCATATTAGGGGGTGATGTTAGTTTTGATTGGTTTCCAACTCTGCTCCAGTTTCTTCAGTGGTTGCATGAAATATGTCCCCTTTTTTCAGTTCACAAGTGGAGTCTCGAGGTGTGCTACATCTTTTAAAAGGCGTTATAGAAGCCCATTGATTTCTCCATTTCATTAAACAGGCCTTGCACTGTGCCATAACTGATGTCATTCTACTGTTTCCTGTCATTTTCCAAACAGGCAGCATTCCACATGCCCTTCTCCAAAGTCCTACCAGTCCGATCTTCACATGATTGATTCTTTTACGCTTAATTTATAGCATTCATCTAATTTCCATTGAATCATGAAACTTTGCCTGACTACTGCCCAAAGTAATCTAGCCACAGCGAAAGAAACATTAGGTTCTCCTGGGACATGCTGATCACCAGTAAGCTGACATTTGGGAACAGAAAGAGAACAAAGATGCTGGAGTTAAAAATGTTCTTCCCCACCATGCTATTCCAACTTTTCTCTGCCTCAGGCAGCTGTAACGCTGAAAAATTTGTAAATCTTTATCTGCTAATGACGAGGACTCTTTAGATGAAAAATTTCTGTTTGCAGATGGTTGATTTTTTGTTATTGCTGCATTTGTTTCTCCACAGTCTTGGGGTAGGTTTTAGGATTGCAATGTTTTCATAAAGTTTACCCCCTTCCTCACTCCTACTTTGGCTATGCTCTTTTGCAAATGAAGATTACTGCCAGAAAATATGGCAGCAGCAGTGCAAGCATACTTCCAAGAGCTGTGTGGAGGTTTCCACATGTTCATGGCTGCATTTGTGTTCTTGTGTGCATAAAGGATTGTTAGGAAGCAGACTGTAATTTCAAATACCTTGGATAACCAGGTCTAATTAAAATTCAGACACCTACAGTACTGTGCAAAAGTCTTAAACCACCCCTCATTTCTTTACATTTTGCTTCCAAGGAGCCAGACTTTCTTGCTTTAAAGAGGTCTTAATTCGTGGTTCCCCAGGCTTTGTGAAGGTCTATTCAAAGTGTTTTTTTGGACTGTTTTTTCATTAATTTTTAGTCTTGAGAAGTGAAAATTTTAGTCCCGACTAAAATTTGTGAGTCTGTTGCAGTGCTAACAAAGAGACAGACATTTAAAAAAAAGACATAAAAGACAAAGACAAAAAGACATATTTTAATAAAAACAAAAAGACAACCATTTGGACTCACATCCACAAGCAATTTAGACCAATTTACCTAACCCCCACTAACTGCATGCCTTTGGACTGCAGGAGGAAGCCAGAAAACCCAGAGAGAACCCACAAAGACATGAGGAGAACATACAGACTACACAGAAAGTCCTCAGTCAGTTGGTGGATTTGAACCCAGGACCATCTTGCTGTGAGGCAACAGCGCAAACCATCGTGCCAGTTCAGTCTTTGTACCTGACCACTGACAGAGGAATATTTTTCTTCTTTTTTTTTGTTGAACCATGTAACACTGACTTATGAATCATTCAATCATGAAAAAGGCACCTAAGTCAAGGAATGAACGAGTGTTGTGTCTGTCCATAACAGACAAGTGATCAAAAATTTAAAACCATTTGAAACTGTATCTTTAGGCACTTTGATACTAGCAGCCTTTTGTTCCCATTTCTGTAGCTGATTCTATGAAAAATTCTAAAGAAAACACAATTTGACAGACATAAAATTGTATTTTTGCACCAACAAGATGATTCCTAAAGAGGTATTGGCTGAAATCTCAACATGTGTACAGTGTGTCCTTAAAAAAACGGACAAGTGAAGGACAAAGGAAGAAGTAGCAGGGCTAAAAAAAAAAAAAACTATCTACAGCAGTTGAATAGTATCTGAAAGTCTTTGCCTTAAGAAACAGAAAAAAAAATCAAACAAACGGTGGACTAATGGCGGGCATACCGAGTAAGTACTGACGTTTTTCCGTTCCATTCTGTATTTCCATGTATATTTGCAGCTGTTTCAATAAATCTCTGGACCTATTTCCCATGAAATGAAGGGTGACTTGATTTTTGCACAGTACTGTGCCTTTGTTTGAAAGAAATTATAAATTTTTAATTACAGAATAATTGTTTTTCAAGTGCATCACCTACAGTAGTAAAGGTAATAATGATTTTAAATAATCACCATGTAAAAAAACAACAGCTTTTGTGAGGTAACGCTTAAACAGAGTTCTTTTACAGCTTTAATAGTCTAGCACTGACACAATATTAGTTATTGCACATTGGTTTTTGCAGTTTAATGGTTTGACGTATCACATGCTGCTTTTAAAGAGGACTCCGAGAAGCAGCAGTGAATTCATCTTGGCTCTATAGCTGGACAGTGACGAAGTAGTCCACCACCACTGCGGGTTACACTGTGGGGCCAGGGAGGTGTTGTGGAGGGGCTGTGAGGGTGTTGCTTAGCAACGAGCTGAGCAACTTGGCGTAATGAGCGTGGGGCTCAGGAGCTGTCTGCTCAGTGTTCCAGGTCCTGACAAGAACAGACAGGCTGGCCTGGGACGGCCTGCATGGAGCTGCCACCATGGCCACCTGCTCACAGCAATCATCACCAGCGATCCAGCCAGCCACCGATACAGCATACAGACCCAATTAAGAGCTCTGCATGTCCCCCTCCAGCCAGCCATCACTAACACTCCTGCAAGTCTGACAAGGCTGCCTTTTTTCCCCTTAGCAAATCTCTAATTAACAACATTGGCCGTGTTGAGGCTGGGCACTACAGAACTGCTGAAAGGGGTTGGGACTCTGCTCGGGTAATCAGCTTAAATACAGGTTTATTTCCTGCCCCCTGTGCCTTGCTACTTCCAGCAGAGATTGCATTCTTTTATCTGTTTATCTCCAATTTCCTCTGACTTGTAACGTGTCTCTCAGACACACTGTCACCTCCACTTAAGGCCAGACTTGGCGCTTCCACAATCAGATGATTTCAGAGCAGTGATCAGAGTTAGTTTTGGCAGGGTATAGCTCTTAGAAAAATCTCTGTCTGTTAGATTGCTTACCACCTCCTTTCCTAGCTCTCCCACTTCAATGAAGGCCTATGATCGTAGCTGCAGAAACAGTAGTAAACAAGGATCAAAGAGTCCCATATGGGAATTGAACTTTTTCTTTATTCAGTCAAGCAGACCAGTCTAACTTAATCTTTTGTAAAGAAAGATAGAGAGGACGGTCAAAAGATTTTATTCCTGTAGCTTTGCAATGCCACATTTTAAAGTGGAAAATAAAAAGGGTTCAATATTATAGTGTGTAATTAAGAGAGCTGTGTGTTCAGCTGAGAACAGAGGAGGCATAGGAATTTCCTTTCAGTGGGGACGTGTTATTGTTTGTGCCCTGTGCACAGCAGATAGATGAAATATCCTCCACAGTTCAGAGCTGACTCTTAATATAGGACCATCACTCTTGAGTTTGAGGAATCATTTGTCTTTTGCAAAGTGATACAGATAAATTTATATTAAGCGCAGAGATCATCTGTGCTTTCACTGAATTTCTTTGCCATTGGAGATTATTTTTCTTCTGTAAGGAGACAAAAAGTGGCTGTCATAAAGATCCCCAGTGGTTAGTTTTCCACTCTCGCTTTGGCTGGACTTGGATGTTGCTGATTAATGAGACATGAAACAGTATGACTCATTGGTTACTTTAATAGGCTTTTTGATCCTTAAAAGAAGAGACGACTGTATTTTCTGGGTGTTTATTTTTTTTATTTTTTGTTTCTGTTCTGTTCCCAGAAATGCACTTATTTAGTACATATTTAATATTAAGGACAGAAAGCAAATGCTATTTTTGGTGTGACCTTTAAAGCCTTGATGTTTGTTTCATTGGGATTAGAGTTAATGCCTTTAATACATTTATTAATATTTGAAGAAATGCATTTCCACACTGTTGCTTTTTATTCTCTTTCTTGTGGACTGACCTACACTAAGGCTAAGTTTTTGTGTGTACATGCAAATTGGAATTTGTTCACTCTCTGTGTATCTTAACATAGTGAAAAACTAGATTGTTTGTTATTTAGAGTTCTCACCCAGTGCATTCAGGGATACACTTCAGCCTCCTTGATCTTGAACAGATGAAGCTTTTATAGGAAGAAATTCACAGATAATTCAAGGGCTAAGCAGCAGAGGACACTGTTTATCAGATTGTGTGATCTTTTAACAGCTTGTTTATAATAGCTGGTGGCAGAAGATACAAATAGTTAGCATGCGGCAGTGTTTTGCTGATCAAATTTTTTTTTCCTCTGTCATTTGTTGTCCTTTTTTTTTTTAACCTCCAAAGGAAGTGAACAAAAATCTGCCATTGTATGGTATTTTACAACTGCCACAGCGTGGATTTCTTTAACAGTGCTGCCTTTTACTGTGCATGCAATTATGTCTTCAAGCTGGTGTGCCAGACATTCACTGTGAATTATTTGATGTGAGCAAGGTCACAACAGCTTAGGTGCTAGCTGAAAGACTTCAGAGGCTACTCAAAGGAAAACTAGAGACACCTCTGTGATGAGACACTATGCAAGCGTATGATTTCCTGTTCTTCTGAGACACATGCAGACGACATGTGCGTCCACTAGAATGTAGTTCTGTTCACTGAAATATCAAAATATCAATTTCTATATGTTGATTTATGAAAAAGACAGTGATGTTTTGAGCCTGCTGAATTATGCAACCTCATGGGCTGCTGTTTCTGTCCCCAGTGACAGATCTGGAACTGGGTAGGTTAAAGGCTTACTGAGTGCTCCTTTGACTGTCTACCATAGGTGGAAACTTGTGTGCTGTCCAGCACTCAACTCTTGCACAGGCAGTGGTTTCTGTGCAGGGGGTTACAATAATACCCAAATGGGGAGATTTGGGTGTGGGGCAGAAGAGAGGGGGGCCAGTCTACTACCAAGCCTCTCTCTTTACCTGCATTAGGTCATGGGCTGAGAAAAGGGAGGGGATCAGCCACCATCTACAACCCCCTGGGCTCTGGTAGCCCCTTCATGACTGATCATTCCGAGCATGCTGATTTTTTTTATTTTTTTGTGAGCAACGAATTTTTAGTATGCAGTTTCCCAGCCGGGGCTGTGAAGAGAGGAGGGAGAGAGGGGAGGCATGATGAAAGGGGGCTGTCATTTCTCCGGCTGCCCCTGGACTGGCAGGGTCTACTCTAGCGAGCCTGGTCTCCAGGGCCCACGTCTCACTTAGCCGTCAATATCCCTCTTTCTCTCTGTGGGGCCAAGTCTACTCTGGATGAAATTTCAGCAGGGGTATGAGGGAATGGTTCATGGAGTTTAGCACCTTCTTCGACATAGGCAAAATAAATGACTTCTCCTAATGCTCTAATTGGTAGCAGTTTGATGATCAAGTATCACTGGCCTTCGGGGCTGAAGCACCTCCTTGTTGTGCTCCAGCTCAGTGAAAAAGCCGTTCTGTGCCTGTTTTTAAAGTAAAGAGAGAAAATTTTTCACTAGTATGCGGTCTGTTGGGTCCTCTGAACTGTCTTTTTTCCATTAAGTCAAAGTGAAACGTTTGACATTTCAAGTTAAGCCTAGCCACTGATCTGTCCACCCCAAAATCCCTCCCGCTGGCTGGGATCTCTGCGTGGACTGTGAATCAAATGAGCACCTTTAAAATGGTTCAGTCTCTCTCTTGCTCTCACCATCTTTCACTTCTGCCTCTGTCTTTGTATGTTTTGGTAGGTGACTGTAAACCATCATTACAGTATGCCACAGTGTGTCATACATTTTGAGAACAAAATCAACCAGAAGTGCCTCCTCGGTTTTTGAAAACACTGTCCCCGTTCCTTCCCCAGACATTAGTCATAGTCAGACCCCTGCTGCTCTGCTGCACCAGCAACATGCCTCATACAGACTAGATCTGTGTTTCAAGCCTCCCTGAGCCGTTGTCTTGGGTATGAAACTGCATCACTCTGTAAATATCTGAACTGACTGAACGAGATGCCAGCCAGCTTTTGACATCACTGAATGGGACTGTTTTCTTCACAAAATAAACCTTTAATTTATCAGCTATTTAGCCTCCTGTGGAAGACATAATTTCCATGTCAAATCTGTTAGTCCATTACATAATTGATTTATTATGCTGTCCTGTGTGTAAAATGGAGTAAGTAATCTGAATTAATGATCAGTGAATAAGGTAGCTCATAGACAGACTAGGCCTGTGCCAAACACAGGCTGATGTAGGGTTGTGGCTGAAAACAACTGTTTACTTACCTTTTTAGTAGAAGCAGACATTCTATAAATGTGGGTATTTTTATTAAAAAAAAGAAGGGTTTTATTATTTGAATGACCGTAAACCACACTGTTTGTTGCTTAACCCAACAAATGTTCTTAATTTATTGTTTGCAAGTTGTTTTTCTGCCACCTAACACTGAGATAAAAGCTTTGCATGTGAAGCAAAGGACAGTGATACAGTGGTGTCAGTTTGTTATTGTACTGCATGCCTTCTGGCTGCAGCATGTCATTTTCCATCACTTTCCCAGGTTAGCCCTAAGGCTTTAGGCTGGCCCACTGTTTACAATACCTCCCCTTCAGCCTGCTGCTCCTCAATGAAATTTCTATTTATAGGGGCCACTGGCGTGCAGAGAGTCATCTGCTTGTTCTGAATGAGGTCTGGTGGTTTTGACAAGGTTAGCTGGATTAAAGCATTGGGGTAGGGGGTGGGGGCTGAAGGACAGGTCACAGGGGCTGGTCAGGGTGAGAAGGCCACCATGAAAAGACTGGCTCCCTTTATTGTATGTTATGGTCAATGTCAGCACACTATTTAGTTAAATGTCGGACATGTGATGAAGCTGAGTTAGCCAAACATTTACTCAAAACCCAAACCCAATTTTATACCTCTAATGTGGCACTCGCGCCTGCCCTTCACCTACACTGACGCCAAGCATGCATTTGTTCGGGAAGTGAGCATAAAGTAAGGACTGTTACAACCAGTTAGCAGTGTCATGCAAAATGATGCAATGATCTTTACAACCCTGCCCTTTAGAAGGCCTATGGTCCCACCTCCTGACCTGGCCAATAGCTCTCAGAGAAAGTGCCATTTTCCTTCATACATATTTTTCACTACTAATGAATTTAATGTCTGTGGTCAGTTTTCTGTCATTGCGCCACAGGTCATTTTGGCTAGTGCCTCTGTTATGACAAGGAACTGTTTACTGCAGATTTCATGTAGCAAAACAGATTAGGAAAAAGTAGCAGTTTCCTTAATCCTTGCAGTCCTTTCCCTTCTCCATCTTTGTTCTAATTCCTTGATGCGTAGTGATGTTTCCCACACAGGGGTGCTGCAGCTAACTTGCCCTGCTCTATTGTGCTGCTGGCCTCCTTTTGAACTTGTACATCTAAACATGGCTAAGTGCTCTCCATCAAAAGCAGACTTTCAGAAGAACAACATGAGAGAGCAGAACAACATGAGAGAGCAGAGAGAATGAGACAAGAGGCTGGATGAGACACCTGAATGTAGCTCAGTTACTACAAATTCTGAGCCTTGAGACAAATCTAAGCAGGAATCTCTCTTTCTCTTTCTCTTTCTCACACACACACACACACACACACACACACACACACACACACACACACACACACACACACACACACACACACACACACACACACACACACACACACACACACACACACCAGGACTCCAGACTGTGACTAATTGGTCTCATTTTGCAACCAGTTTTATTTAAGGTGCGAGTGTTACAGTGGTGAAGGTCAGTGGTGAAGGGAGCATGAACACAAGCTCTACAAGCATTTAGAAACAAGAAACAATGGAAAGTTAATCGCGCAAAGCACTATTTCCTTGGCTAGGAATACAGTGAAGTATTTTACTAACATCATATAAGAAATTCTTCTCTAGAAGAAAAACACACAACATTTTGCCCCGGGGCAAAGTGTGTGACCTGAATCTTCCCGTTAAGTTCTAAATTAAAAATCATTATAACACTTGCAGTGATAACAATGAATGATTTTTAAATATATATGCACAAAGTTTGTTTTCATAGCAGATGGTATTCTGTATTTTGTGAGGTTTAATAGTCTTACATGTCTTACATGTATCAGGCTATTTACCCGTGACAGTAACATTTTTATATCTTTTACTTTTCCCTTGTTCAGTCCAATTATGTTGTAACTACGTATGCTTCCATTGCTTGTTACTTCATGAAATCTAAATTTATTTGGCATAAAAACTACAGGCCTTTGCATTTCCTATCACATTTTTAGTTTGCATTAACAAATACCCGAGACTGCTTGTTTCGGAAGAGTCTCCAGGTCACTTGACTATAATATTCTGCTGTTACCTTTTTCTTGGATTTCACCTTGGCAAATTGTGTAACATGGTTGCGTTTTACGCTGTGATGGACTGGAAACCTGTCCAGGATGCACCCTGCCTCTCGGCCTGTGATAGCTGGAATAATCTTCATTGGCCCTACAACTTTAAGACAGATAAGTGGTTAAGAAGATGGATGGATGGATGGATGTGTTAAAGATGTTGAAACAAATCATCCACATGACTTTGTCTGGTCTGTATTATATTGATTGAAGCCAAACTGAACCTACAAAACCAATATGTAGCAGAACCTCTTTGTCTGCACCCATGAAAACATCAGTTACTACAACATTGGGATTATATTTGGTGTATTTGTTTACATTAGTTAAAACAGCTTTATGCTGTCTAAAACTGAGTATGCCAACTACAACTGGGTGTGGGTGTGTGCAAAGGAGCACAACACTTGTGAGCATACACTAACTGACAGTTTAGGATTGTAACTGTTTTGGCTGACGGCCCATGATAAAGAATTCACACGAGCAAATATACTTTTAGGATACGTTACTCAACACATTTTCTTTTGTTACACCACAGAACAAAAGTGTGCTGTGAAATCTGCCACTGATTCTATCCTAAGTTTTAAGCTCTGCGTGCACACACTCACACACACACCAGCTTTGCCGTCATCCTCTTCCCATGTTCCTCAGACTACCCTCAGGCTAGTCTCCAAAAAGAGTTCTGCCAAAACTAAACAGAGATCTGATCTTTTTTCTCTTTTAATATCGAAATGGAACCTCCTGCAGATCTCTGTAAGCTGCTGATTTGGTTTCAAAGATTTGGCCAGCTATCTCCTTAGTATCTCCCAGAAAAACAAAGTCAATGTGTGGTCGGGATAAGCTTTGTTGGGATGAAGTGCAAATGAATGCCAGTGTGGTCATGTTTGGACAATTTAGCAAGGCTACAGAAGAAAAACCCTCAAAGTCATCTAAACATAGGGACTCGTAAACCTCCCAGTCTCTCACGGTCTTGACTTAGGGCTAGATGATAGACAGTCTCTGAGATGGCTTATGAGGGATACTACTCCAGAGTGGACAGGTCCTAACACTTTATACCATGCAGTGATTTTATTGCCACTCAAAACTTTTAAGTGTAGCTTTTTTTTTTTTTTTTTTTTGCTACACCGTGTGTTTATTTCTTAGAAGTGTATTTTTGTCTAAGTGTTCCTATTTTGGGCTTCTTCTTGCAGCACAGTTCAACCTGAACAGAAACCATATCACCCACCAAGCTCGGTTCTCCTGTAGTGCATAAAAACACAGCATTTCACAAAGGGTCTCTATTCAAAAATAGATATGAACAGATTCAGCTGCAGAACACTGCAAGAACTACCCGGTCTACAGAAACACTTTTAGGTCTACCTAAAACAGTTTTCTGAGGGTTTAGACCATCTATTCAGAATGGGGCTTACCCAGATCAGAGACAGTTTTGTTAAAGACTTCAGTTAAGATCTCCACAGCCTTTGACTCATTTTCCACTCTCTAATTTTTCTAATGGCTGGGACAGGAGGGTAGGAGCAGCACAGTCAGCTCTGCACTGCTCATTAGCTCCAGCACCGCCGCCCGTGCTGCATTTAACTTAATAATGAGGCCAAATTAACAGCAGCCCTGGCCTTGCTCCAGGTGCATTGTGGGTGAGAGTGAGGGTTAGGAGGAATGGGGGGGGGTACCTGGCGGGCTTTAGACAAAGCAAGGCGGTAATGACTTGAAACACAACATATTAGGGCTGCCTCAGTAGGGCTGGGCGATATGGCCAAGAAATTAAATTAGAATTTCTTCTTGTTTTTTTTTTTCATTAACAATTTCAGTTTTTTTTCTCTGTTCATAAATTCAAATGAAATGAAAAAATGTTTTCTTTATTAAATTTAAATAAAATTGTAACTATGGCTATAGGTTCAAGACAAAAAAAAAGAAGAGGAAAAAAGTCACACCAAGCAAGGCTACTATCGCTTTAAATTCTGTAAATATTGTAAATACTGTATTGTAAACACAACAATAACAAAATAGCAACACTTGCACTTGCAACAATTTGCTTTTTGGTTGAGCACAAAGTGTCTCTGCTATGCCACCGTTGCAACAAGTCAGTTTGTGAAATATTCTACAGTCAGCTCTAAGTGGTATTATTGCAAAGTTTGCGTATTTAGGAACTGCAGCGAGTCCACAGAAAGTTACAGAGCAGGGTCACCAAGTGCTGAGAGGCATGCTGCGCAACACTAAACTAAAAACATGGTGCAGAAAATGACTAATTCAGTAACTGCAGAGTTCCAAACCTCCTCTGGCATTAACATCAACACACAAACTGTGTGCTGGGAGCTTCATGGCATGGGCTTCCATGAGTAGCTTCTGTAGGTGTAATATGTAGGCGGCCCAGTAATTTTGGCAATATTTAACTGCACTGAGTTGCATCTATGACAATATTTGTTGTGGAAGTCGGGCTTAAGAAACTGTGAGTCAAGAAGTAATCAGAGTGTAACTCAGTTTAAAGCTGGGCACACATTTAACTACTACTTAAAGCATTTTAAGATGGGAAACAACAACTTTAAAGACTTTTTCCGCTGGATGAAGAAAATTAAATATTTGGATAGGTAGAAAGGAGCAGCATCCTAACAATTGAGGCAGTTCAGTATACAACACACTTAATGACTGGTCTGTAATGACTGGATATTCTGCAAGCACATAATAGAAGAAGTAAATATTTGATACTTTTGATATAAAATTGATGTGAGTTAAAAGCATAAAGTGGAAGCTTAGTACATATCAGTAGTGCATATATTAGGAATGAAGGGATGCTTTTAATAAATTCATGTTTTTCAAAAAAAAAAAATTCATGTCACTGATGTGCTGATGACCATTCTGCACAGTTTTAAAGACAGCAGGGTGCAGTAAGGTTGCGTTGGATGGGTGGAGAGGGCATGTTCTCATCCCCTGGTGTGCAAAGGCTGCACAGCTGTGGTCATTGTCCTGCTCACCCTTTGCCCAAGTGGCTGCTGCCAAGAGCAAAGTGCTCATGAATTCAGGCAGTTTGGGAAAAAGTACAAACCAACTAAGGCCTTGGATGAGAGACCCTTGTTTTAGTCCATACACACCCTTGTTTTTCTGTTTGTTTATTTTATTTAGTGCTGAATTTTTGGTTACCCTTTGTCTGCTGCTTTTAGAGGAAATGTTTGGAAAGGCTGAAGTGCTTTATGTAAGAGTTGTTAAAAAAATTTTGGTATCTTTTACTGACAGTTTTGTTTGTTTTGTTTTAGAAAAACTGGAGCTGAGCTGTCTAACTCAGATTCATACAGTACTGTGCAAAAGTTATGAGCCACCCCTCATTTCTTTATATTTTGCTTCCAAGGAACCAGACTTTCCAATAATTTGTTAAAGTTCCCTTGAGCAATACTTCTTCAGGCTTTTTAACACTGGATGCTGTTTCACTCATTTTCACTGCAATCTGACCATTCTCAGAGGTATGGGTTTTTTGTTAAGCCACTTAACAGTGACCTATGAATCATTCAAGCACAAAAAAGGCACCTAACCCAAGGGAACTTAGCAAAGAAGCAATTTCAAATTGTATCTTTAGGCTCATTGTTACTAGCAGCTACAAAACTACATCTACATCAGATGAACAGTATCTGAAAGTCATGTCTTTAAGAAATAGGAAAAAATCCAGCAAAGACCTGACACGGGACCTGAGACATGCACTGAGCCCTTCAGCTGATCCATCTACTGTTCACTGAAGCCTCATCAGAAATGGTCACAGTGGAAGGGTGGGTCTCTAGAAGCCATTCTTAAGGAAGAGACAGGGAGAAAAGGCTGAGGTATGCCAAAGTACACAAGAACTCAACTGAAATGTATGTTTGCATGTTTCAATAAATCACTGGCCCTATTTCCCATTTTCTTAGCAAAAATGAGGATTGGCTCCAGACTTTTGCACAGTACTGAACATGCATGACAGAGTAATTTTATCAGTTTAAGAATGCTTAGTGGTACCAGGGAAGGAAATCTTAATTGGACACAGACATTCTAAGATAGCGTTGGAACTGAGAAAACACTAATCTGTGAACAGCACAACTACCAGCTCTGTGCCAGGTGATGACAGCTTCAGTTCCCCAGAAGCTGATGTGTGTTGTTCAGAATATAGAGTGAAATGTTTGTTCACCTGCTGAGGCCCTGGTAGCCAATAACCAGAAACATCAGCTGCGACTGTTGTGGTCATGTGGCTTCTCTTCTGCCACCATAGCCCCAATATGAACCCTGACCTTGTGACTAATTCTAATTCCCTCTGTGGAGCATTCAGGAAACAAGTTCCCATTTTCTCCTTGACACTAACTCAGTGTTGTGACAGGATGCGCCATATTTAGAAAGCCATATAATGTGTCTTGGCACACTGCAGCCTGTTAATGCAGTGTACACACCAGAGGTGACAACAGTGATGCATATATCAGGATCTGATTTAGTGTCTTTATTTGTGTTACTGTAATTTATTCTGACTCACTTCAGTCAACATTGAGGAAATGACTGTGCATTAATTGAAGCTTGTGTGTGTGTGTGTGTGTGTGTGTGTGTGTTTGTGCTCACACTGCCTGCAGAATTTCTTGTTTTAGTACACAAAGTTTTTTTTAATGACAAATGACAATTGCATTGGACCCCTTATGTAACTGTGGTTTTGCTTTTTCTCTGTGCTGGATATGTACATTTTCCATGACCTTGTTTTCAACTGGCACACAGCTTGGCAGGTTGCTGTACAATTTTCCCCTGTGCATAGATGTTTTTTTTTGTTTTTTTTTTTAACCAAAGCCTTTGATATTTTAATGCACTTTAACTGGGGCTTTTAATACCTTCCAGCAAAATTACTCAGGAGTGTGTTGTCACTGAATCACAAGCTTTTGCATCCTTGGACTAACTTATGGGTGTTTCCCATTACTAAGAATACATAAAGCCCAAGGAAAACAAAGCCCAAGGTTGACTCTTTGTGCTGTAGAGTGTGCACCTAGCTAACTTTGACTGAGT
>JAMQGT020002241.1:0-70876 GCA_024447675.2 Pterophyllum scalare | reverse complement strand
GCTGCACTGAATCCACAGCTTTAAACTCCCTCTCGATTGGACCACAGTCCTCTGAACCTCTGACCTTTACTGCTCTTTCCATTCCTTCTTACTCTTCTTTTTCATCCTTTGGGTGGATATCACCAGTATTTTTGCTGCTGACCTCCATTCTCTCAGAGGTAGGTTTTTGATGTGAGCAAATAGTCACAGAGCAGGTTAAAGGGCAACAACTTTAAGAGATATAACGGGAAAAAAATTGAATTTACACAGTGAAGCAGGAACTATGGATCTGCGAAGTCAATATTATTATGGGTTGAGGTTAAAGGAGAGGCTTGTCAGAGAAAATCTCATCAATATAATTCTGAACACATAAAGGCATAGTTGATTTAAGAGCAAATAACATTATACAGGTGTCTTATGTATATTCAACATACTGCATTGATAACTGTGATGTTTAAAAATGAATGCAATTACCTGGATTATTATTATATTCAAACAGGTGGGGGTATTGCATGTCAACACTGGTTGCCACCAGCTATGCAGAAGAATAAAAAAGAAGATGGCAACATGGTAACATCTAGCTGCTACAACAGTGCACTGCTACTATCACTGTGCAAAATCCTGTTAGAGACAGGGGTGGCCACAGCCACTGCAGACCAAAGTTTGGCCTCTTGCCAAGCCTCACAACCAATGATGAAGCCTGTTAGGTTAGGTTAGCCACATTCTCATAGAACCGGAGTTACGTTCAGTAAGTAATACTGGACTTCACTAAGGCTGTTTGTCCCACAGGGACTCATTTTAAAAGTGCAACCACCCATTTGAAGTGCAGTTATCTTATGATCTGTCAACAAATGACTGTATATCAACAATTAAAAATGAGTAACTCGAGGAGCGTTACCATATCTTTTATTTACCTAAACGTTATATTAAAAAATATATAATTTTATGTGAGTCCTCATGTTTTACTTCTACATGGCAGTGATACCTGCTGCATAAGCAAACAACTACAGTGATTTGATACAGGGGAAAAACTCCCCCACACCACAAAATCAGTCAATTTGCTGTGCAACCCCAGTTTCAGTAATGTTTCGGTCTGACCACCTCATTAAAAACTGTATGGCCCCTCCACTCCACACAGAATATTATTTTTAAGAGTAGAGATGTCTCGATTCAGCAAGAAGCCTCCAGCTGCAGTTCCCAGGCAAGTAACCATGACCTGTAATATCACGTGTTACACATTCTCTTGGTATGCCTGGTCAAATATATGCTTTTACACATGTAAAGTTAATTTAATGGATAAGGAGTAAAAAAAAAAAGACATTGGAAAAAATGATCAAAATAAGCAATGAAATGCCAAACTTGTAGAGTGGATGTGCCATTTATTTTCTTCAGGGTGAAAGTCCAGTTTCAAAAACTCTTCCATCAAGTTTCTTGAAGTACATTATATTAAAACTCAAGATCAGATTAAATTAGTAACCCTTTAAAGAAGGGGGAGTGCATTTACTGAAATAAAGTAAAACCTTTGTAGAGTATTTTTCTTCTTTTTTGGGGGGCTTGGCGGAGCTGGTAGAGATATTTAACCATGAGGTCACGCTGATTTTAAGAGGTTATTTCTCATATTACAAGAATGGAAATACTCACATCCTGATTGGACATCTCCCAATATGGCCTTTCTCCATAAGACATCACTTCCCACATGACAATGCCGTAGCTCCATGCATCACTGGCCGAGGAGAATTTCCTGTATGAGATGGCCTCAGGGGCTGTCCATCGGATTGGAATCTTACCACCCTGCTCACGCAAGAAGAAAAGAAAAAAAAAGAAAGAAAGGTAAAACAAAGCTACACATGAATTATGTATCCACACATATGAGCAAAATGTCAGCATACACTAAATCGATTCCTCAAGTTTATTAAACTCCCCTAAGTAACATCCATTATTGAAGCTATTATTTTTGCAGTTCAGAACATAAATACTTGGACAGTCACACATTTTGTTTTTGTTCTTTAGGCTCAGATTTAGTTTGAGTTAAACAAAGTCTCTGCTTTGAATAACATTATGTTATATTACTTTTGAACCCTCTAAACTTTAGATACAATGTGACACAATGCGACTTGAACACCCTATACAAATGTAAGGTGAGATGTACTTTAGTGTAGCATCCAATTTATCTAACATTTGTGAGATATGCTGCATTCCTTTTACCTCAAAAGTCTGACGTCTGAGCTGAGAATGACGTCACATTCAGTTTACCACATTCCAGTAGTAGTAAAATGTAATGTTTTGGAATGTAGACCCATTCAGCCATTGGTAATAATATTTGAGGTGCAAAGCAACACCTGCAGCCTGATTGGTGCTCTGTGAACAGCTTATTTATTATTATTTATTTTGTCCCACATGTGACCATTTGCTGTTATTAGATCTTATCTTTTGCCTGCATTATTTACCTTTAAGTGTATGACCACTGCTTGTCTTCAGATTAAAGATCTGGATTTTTTAACTTCATGCTGCCTCTGTGCATCTTGCATTTTGGTCCCCCTCCTTTGGAAACTGTCAGAAATTTCAAACTGAATCTGCTTAATGAGTAGCTGTCCAAATATGTACTGGTAAATATGTCTGGACCCTATCATCCTGTATGATCTAACAAAAACAGCAGTCTTCAATAATACTGCTGTCACTCCTCTAAATATTCTGTGTTTTTATGCCTGCGTTTTTTTCTCCTTTCTTCCCTTTCTCCTTTCAGCTCTGCTCACCTTTCACTTCCTTTTTATGGATTTCAACCACAGTCTTGTGAGGCATAAAGTTCAACTTGGAACCATAAACACAGCATTTCCCTCACACAAAAAACCTCAATACAAACTAGGAAATGGGGGTCACTGTGGGCTCAGACAGATTTAGCACATGAGCATTGAAAGTTTGACTTTTGCAATCTAAGGCTAATCCATCTTTTGCTTGCTGCAGGTGAGAAAGCAGGAAAATCTAAATTAAATCAGCCTAATCTAGTTGGAGTAATGCATCAGTTTTCTTATACAGCTTATATAGATAGCATCAGTATACACGGTAAATAAAACCTTTTAATTGAAGATTCAAAACTGTCAGTGTCATATTTCATTGTGCTTTTCCGCACTGATATTTGGAGATTTGTTTTAGTGAAACAACAATAAGATTCAACAGCAACAGGTGGTGGGAGCAAAAGAGCCATGCGAGTCCCGTCTCCTCTTCTCAGTACTGATGTGTTTTTGAAAACAAGCTTCCAGGAGATGCAAAGTTTATGTGACAAAGCTACTCTGAAAATCAGTTTGTTTTTTTTTTTTTGATACTGCCACACAAGGAGGATCAGCTAGGGAACCGCTTTTGGGTTGGATTTTGCTTCTGTGCCTTTTGCAGTTTAAAACATTCCGTCTTAGTTTCTAATGTGATTCTCTACCAAAGCCAGAATCACACCATAGTCATCCAACTGGCTGTGAGTAAGACTGGAGTGAGGGGAACTTTTATCATGGATATTACCGTACTGCTGTAGCTATTGTTGTGGTTCAGATCTCCTCACTAACTTATGATTACCTTTTCCCAGCATCCCCTGTGTTCCCTTTGTCTCTCCTTGTGTTTGTCGTGCCTCTGTTTTAATTTGGTAACCACTTTCTGTGTTCCTTTTTGGTTGCTTTTGTTTTCCTGCCTCTAAGACTGACTTGCTTTAGACTTATTGTCCACCTGTGACTGATCTCTATTTGCTCCTCATATTGTTCTGCGTTTCCCCTGTTAATTGTCAGTCTGTCTGTTCTGCAATCGATTACCCTTCCTTTTACCACTGTCTTTGCCTGCTCATCTCTTCATGTTTCAGTGATATCCCCTCTGAATTCACTGCTTGTTTTTCATCTTTTGTTTAGACTTCTCTCGATTTTACCTGTCAATATTGCACATCTAAACAATTTCAATGTGATAAAATGCAACGATGGAAAGGCAACCTTAAAAAAATAAAGCTCTTTACGCATTCAGGCCTTAGTTTCCCAACATTTAAATCCCAGAAAATTAATGAATCCAACCTCAGTGTGGACCTTGAACAATAACAAATTTTTCCCTGTTGTGACATAGAACAAGATGATTTCAGCTTTGTGAAAACCTGTAATAAATTTGCAGCAGCTGCTTGTTTTACGAGGGCTGAGTTATTGGAGGGTGTCAGGTGTACCGTTGTGGTGTAAGCTGCCTCTGGGTCGTCCTCCAGGACTCGGGACAGGCCGAAGTCTGACACTTTACACACCAGATTGCTGTTGACCAGAATGTTTCGAGCGGCGAGGTCTCGGTGAACGTAGCCCATATCTGACAGATACTTCATGCCTGAGGCGATGCCACGCAGCATGCCAACCAACTGGATGACAGTGAAGTGACCATCATGTTGCTGACAGGAGGAACGGGAGATTGAGGAAAGTATGGAGTAACGGAAAGAGAAGGCACAGGCAGTCGGTGAGAAACGGAGGGAAAGGGTGGAGAAAAAGTCAGATGAAATTTACTGACAAAAATGCAGTAAACTGAGAGGATAATGTGTTACAGTAAATATATTCCATAATTCATAAGTCATGAGTCATAAAAGTGACTAGAAGTGATCTTGGGAAGTCTTAAATGCAAAGGCATGCTGAGCAGAGATTCTGATACTATCTGAGGAAATAATCATGGTAGAGTTCTGTAACACTCCAACACTTACCCTCAGAAATGAGTCCAGTGATCCATTTTCCATGTACTCCACCACAATCATGACAGGTCTGCCTGCAAAAACACACAGAAAGCACATACTCTGTGTTTGCTTCAGATTATTTCCTCGGCATTAAGGCTAGTTGTCACGGTCCTGGGTCTCTGACCCAGTGTTTTCCAGTTTAGTGGACTTTTGAATTTTAGTTGTTTTTATTTGTGATCACTGGTTTGTTTTATGTTGTCTCATTTGTGTATTTCCATTGTGCATTAGTTCCCTAGTTCTGAGGTACTGTTTATATTGTTTCATGTGTTTCCCCCTCTAGCATACTTAGTTTCCTAGTGGCCTTAAAGTTTAGTTCTTCCTCTGTGTTTCTGCTTTCCTGTGTCAAGTCTGCATTCTTGTCTCCAGGTTCAGTTGTTTCCTGTTATACTTTTTCAGTCTTGTTTCAGGTGCTCTGCGTTTAGTCTTGCTTCCTTGTCTCATCTGCTGTGATTACATTCAGCTGTGCTCCCCACCTGTTTTCTGTTCCCTCGTAAATCCTCTGTGTATTTATTGTCTCAGTCTTCCCCTCGTCTCTTGTCAGAGTCTTGTCGTATGTGGTAGGGTCCACTCCCGTGGTCTCCATTTTCCTAGGATAGTTCTCACTGGTTTAGGTTTCCTTAGTTTCGTTATTCTCCGTGTTTATCTGTTCATGTTTTCAGCCATAATAAAGGCTCGCCTTTTGTTAATCCCCGTCTGCCTCACAGTCACCACACGGTCTGCTTTCGCGGAACGTGACGCCAGTTTACAGTGTAGAGTAGAAGACGAGATGGCAGAAATGGAGTGAGACTCACAATATACCAAAAAACATACATACTGTACATAAAAGATGGCTCGAGCTACCAGGATGTCACCAGCTGGTCTGCTAAGTCCTGTTCTGAAGCCCCAACTTGAGCATTTTGGCTATCCTCATCTTATTTTTATCAAACTGGATGTTATAAGTGAAGGGATGATTCTGACTGAGAAACTGACATGCATGTTCATATAGTAGCTATTTGTCATTCACAAGGTTGTGACTGTCTAAAAGCAAGCTTTATCATCTACTTTGCTCCACAGTGGAGCCTAATTATATATTCAGTCTGTGGTATTCATTCAGTTTACATGTTTTTAAAATATGATTTAAGATAATTTATAATTCCGAAACAAGCAACTAAATCCAGCCAGAATGCATTAAACATACATTGAGAATGATCTTTTATTCATGCAGGAGGCATCTGCACTCTAAAGCAGTGAAGAGACTGAAATTAAGCAGATTAATTCTGGATTTTCTGATAAAAGAGACATATTTCATGTTATCCTTCGTGCCATCCTAAACGATCCTCTGATTATATAAAACATTTGAATTGAATTAATGTAGAAAACACATTCGCTCTTGTAAAGCGTGGCTGACAAAATTTGCACTGTATTTTTTTTTATTATTTCAGGAAGTCCAGGAGGAGAACAACTTAAAAAAATCAGGAGTTTATTGATGCATCGAGTCAAGCTGCTCAATTGATAAAACCTCTCTGTTTCAAAAAGCAGCTGGGACCTGTATTCCGTATTCAGTCCATGTATGACGTGAAACATTAGTTAGAAAAAATGTGAGCCCAGTTTCTCTTTCCAAATGTTTTTGTTTCCCCACAGCGGATCCCTACAGAGTTACTGATTGACTGGTTTACAGCTAGAAACCAACTGTCCAAGGCCTGTTTCCTGGTGAGCTGTAAATCCTCCTGAACTGCTGCGAAGAGAAATATAAGCTTTTCATTGGTGAAGACACACCAATATTGATATTGCACTTTCAATTCATGTAATTTTTAAAACTCACACAGGAAAATGGAAATGACATGATGGAAGATGGAGTATTTTACAGACAGTTATATAAAAAAAGAAGACTTCAATACAGCTGAAGTTTGATGTTTCATGATTCAACAAACAACTGCATTCTCACTTTTCATGGATAAGAAATTTACATCCAGTTTTCTTGGTTTTCCACAATTTTATCTGTTTCAAGGCTCAAATACCTGAGATTGCCTCTTAAGAGAAGGGAGACAAAGACGTGTGAACAAACCACACATTTTAGACATTTTTGATCCACATACGGCACCCTTTGCAGTATTTCTGTCAGTAAAATCACCACAGTGTATATAGTCAGGGCTAGAACTCCAATATGATAAGACTTCTACATGTGCATTCTTGTGGAGAATTACTCCCCTTTGAAATGAAAGCATACAAAATTATGCATACTGTTATATATTTTTGATTTGACCTGATCAATAATGGTGCTTTTTTGAAGGTGAAGGACAAAAAAAAAAAGCAAAGGTGGGTGAAGCTGAAAAGTTTAGGGGAGTAATTACAGCATCATTCCTTCAATTGAAAACACATATAATCAAGACAGAACGTTTTCAGAGGACTCTGTGCAGTCCTTTGAAAAGTACACCCTATGAATCGACAGCTTGTACAACCACCAGCAATAGCAGGAATCTCTTGAAGTAATCCTTTATCAGTTTCTCACATCATTGTGGAGGAATTCTGGCCCACTCTTCTTTACGACATTACGTCAATTCACTCAGATTTGCAGGCATAACTCTCTTGAAGTCCTGCCACAGCATTTCAATTAGGTTGCGGTCTGGACTTTGAATGGGCCATTGCAACACTTTGATTCTTTTCTTTTTCAGCCATTCTGTTGCAGATTTTCTGATGTACTTGGGATCATTGTCCTGCTGCATGATCCAATTTCAGCCAAGCTTTAGCTGTGAGACAGATGGCCTCACATTTGACTCTAGTATACTTTGGTATTCAGAGGAGTTTGTAGTTGACTCAATGGCTGCAAGGTGGCCAGGTCCTGTGGCTGCAAAACAAGCCCAAATCATCACCCCTCCTCCACCGTGCTTGACCGTCAGTATGTGGTGTTTGTGCTGATATGCCGTGTTTGGCTTCGGCCAAACTTGGTGCTGTGCATTATGGCCATACATCTCCATTTTGGTCTTGTCTGTACTGAAGACATCTCATCAGAAGTCTTATGGTTTGCTCAGATGCAGCTTTGTAAACTTAAGCTGTGTTGCCATGTATTTATTTAGCAAGTCTTTCCAAACAAGCCATACTTATTCAGTCATTTTCTAACTGTACTGTCATGAACTTTAACATTTAACATGCTAACTGAGGCATGTAGACTCTGAGATGTAGCTCTTGGGTTTTTTTGCAATTTCTCTGAACATTACATGGTCTGACCATGAGGTGAGTTTGCTGGGACGTCCACTCCTGGGAAGATTGTGGCATTGTGTTAACACACAGCTGAATGCTCCAAACTAGCAAACTGCCAAAACATCTGCTTTTATAGAGGTGGTCACACTCGATGATGGTCAATCAATCAAGTATACAGTGTTTGATTAGCAGCACCTGGCTGCTACTCAACTTCTTTATTCCTATGGGATGGTGCACTTGGTCTTTCACAGGAATGCATAGACTGCTGTGAACAGCTCCTTTTCCACGTGACTTTAAAGGTGACTGTTTATTTGCACTTTTTACAAGAAAAATTTAAAGTTGCTAAATGAGAGGTTGATTTAATAAATCAACACTGGGTTAACTTTTCCAGCAGCTTTGAACACCTAAAAGCCACTTTTCCAAAAAAGGCATGTGAAACTGTCTAAAGGACAACATAATTATGTATATAAAACAGATGGTGTGTTATGGTCACTTGAGCACCAACATTTCATTGTTCAAATGGAAATGGTAATGAAGCATCTTCCACTATGGTTTAAGAATAAATTCTTAAGAGCTGCAGGCTTAAAACACCTCTGTTAAAGAAAATGTGCAAAGATTTTCCACTGGAAAAGACTGAGCACCTGATGTGAATGATGCTGTGTGATGAGATAATCTCTTAAAGTCTACTGTGGTATTCAAACAACTTAAAAATCAACCCACATTCAGAAATAATCACAGCTGGATAGCTTACAATCGAGTCACAACAGGTATATGGTTGGATGAGCAAAGCTTTGTTCTTTACTGAACTGTATCACTTGCCTGAGACCAAATAAGCACATGTTTTTGTTTAAATCTGCAAAAGTCTATCACCATATCCTTTTAAATATCATCTCTCCTTGCACAAATCCAGCAGGGACAGACAAGAAATTATTTGATCAAGCTTGGCTTTCCTGAGCTAATTAGCAAGGTCTGGAAACAATATATAGTTATGCAGTGCAGCGCCTGAACAAAAACAAACGCACCTGCTTGCCAGAATCTAATGTGTCACCTGTTATTTCAGAGCAGGTATAGCAGTCAGTCACAGCACAATACTCTCCATAATTAGTCTCCGAAGAACAACAACAGATGGAAGGAGTGAAAGATGGAGAGAGTGACAGAAAATACAAAGAGAGACAAGCGAACACAGATAGGATCCATACAGTCTGATGGCCCTCTGCAAACACAAATGACTTGAAGTATATAGTGTGTTGTATGTAATCACTTTTGAATTGGCATTCATGAGATCTGATTTATTCGGATATAAATTTTATATATATTAAAAGATTATTTATTTAAAACCTGAAGAACATGAGAAAAAGGCACAAAGGGCCCAGGTACAATATTTTGACTGGCGAATGATATCAATGGCTTTGAAAGAGTTGCTGTTGATAAAAGATGTCTATTCAGTGCAGGCAGCCACAGTTGTTGACCTCGAATGTGATGAAAGTCCTTTTCAGCCACAGCCACTGAAAATGTTTTTGGAGTCTTACCACAGAAGTCATCTCGGTGCTGTGTGGGAGGATTTTTTTTTTCCCACTCACTCACTTTAGAGAGCATAAAAACACTATCACTGCAAAAAATCAGCAATCATTGCCTTTAATGTAATAATGACAGTATTGGCTTAAAAAAAAACCCTTATCACTTGGGTCTTTATCACTGGGGTCAGAGCTGAAGAGTGTCCTCTATTTGCATTCACAGAGGGGTTGAAAGTCTTCAGGGGACACATTTATATTCACAGCAATGTCTCAGTTTATACACCCCCTGTAAAAACAACCATATGTTGCACAGGGTGAGCCCCGTAAAACAGAGCTCGTTAACAAATCGGCACACACACACACATGCGCGTGTGTCTCACACACACACACACACACACACACACACACTTTGTAGATAAAATGTATTCCTGCACAAAAACAGGAGACTTTAAACTTACAGAGCCATGCAGACCGGCCACTTGCAAACAAAATACACGCGTACAGACAAACTTACACAATAAGCAAACAAGGAATAGAAAACTGAGCCACGAATAAACAGAGCAGAGTCATTTCACATGGTGACTAATTACTCAGTATGAAAAATACGAGTCTGCTCCAGCCCTAAAGATATTTTTAGAGCAAATAACCATTTAAAAAAACCAAAGGTGGAACTTTACACATCAGACCGCGAAGAGGAAGCATCGAGCTGGATAATGAGAGCAACTTCAAATGATCTTTCTCCTACATTTAAGTTTACTTCATAAGTGAAATGCTTTATGTAAATTCAGGATTTAGCTCATCAAAAGACGGCAAATCTGTAGGGAGAAGTTTTTTTTTATTATAAAAATATAGTAAGAGAGTTTCAAATGTTTATATGACACAATGTTTTTTCTTTAATTCCACGTGGAAAAATGCCAAACTCATTAGGCTAGAATGCACAGAAGAAGCAATAGACTGGGTTTGAATTTGTTTGTTGGCAGTGAATACATAGCTGTGTGAGGGAGTGAACTGAGTAAGAATGAACAGATTTATCTCATCGCTTAAAGTAGCTTAAAAATACAGTCTTTCATCAACAGCATCAGTTGTATACAGGCTGTTCCATAAATCTCTGCCACCTATATTTCATATATTTCGTGTTAGAAGAACACACTAAAAAGGTAACAATGGGATATATTATGGTCACCTCAAATAAGCAACCTATCTCTTCATATCCTACTTACTTTTTGTGACCACGCCCTCCAGCCTGATGATGTTAGGGTGGTCAAACTGGCCCATAATAGATGCCTCACGCAGGAAGTCCCGCCTCTGACGTTCCACGTAGCCTCCTTTCAGCGTCTTTATTGCCACGGCAATCTCCTTCTTCCCTGGTGTTCTCAGACGACCGCTGCACACTTCTCCAAATTCACCTGGAAAACAAACATGCACACACACACACAGCACACACACACACCTCATCAGATTCACTTACATTCGTTTTCTTAGAAGATACTATTACTCTGTTTATAGCGACTACTTGCCTAAACCTGTTCCTACCCAAATTTAGGATGAGTATGTAAGTGAGTATGTAAACACACATAGATGCACATATAAACACCGTATGCAGTATATCAGCAAGTGCCATGCCATCAGCAGGTAATGCAGCATACCACCTGGGGGCAGTGTTGCAGTTCCCATTTAAACTGCAGCCTTATTAGCTCGTCTCTGATTAGGTTAACTTCATAACATTCTCTCTTTCACCTTCTAAAAAAAGCCTCAAGTCTATTCTTACATTTTCTTTTGTTCTCTAAACCTGTTAAAGTTTTAATATTCTAACAGCGTGTGTCAAGAAAATGACAGTGAGAAGCTGGCAGATGAAAAAGCCATCCTCTTTAGAATATACAAAGGAGAGAAGGAGTGGGTTCGCAGCAATTAAAAACAGATAATCTCATATGCACATTTAAAACTATTGTTATCCAAATCAACATGAAATGATCTTCTTCTGCTCACAGAAGAACGTGTCAGTGAGCGAGTGTATAAGAGTGTGTGCAGGAGTGTGTGTGAGCATACCGGCTCCGATCACCCTCTCAATGCGGATCCTGGAGGGGTCAATCTCCTTTGTGAATTCGTGGATGGCCTGTGTGGGATCTTCATATGTATCAGGATCCACATATGTCTTTATCCCTGGGAAAGGGACTGTGGACAAACACAGAGAATAATCAGTGCAATGAAGTGGAGTGCAGGAGTTTGCTTTTCATGGTTTAGAGGAGTCCTGAGGTTAAAATGATAAATAAAAAAAATATGTGCAACATTCAGACTTTACTGCTGGAACTTTGTTATGCATGCTACAAATACTACACAATCAGTGGTACTTGTACCCCAGGAGGTACTTTTGCAGTCACTGGGGGAATGTGGAAAAGGATGAAAATAAGCACACTCATGGGATTACTGATCTTTAGTTAATTGTGGCAATAACAAACAGCTATAATCAGCTGACTACACGGGCCTCAACGTCCTTGTGTTGAAAGCATGAAACAAAAAATAGAAATGAAATTAAAATAGAAAATTTTTAAAAATGTTTGATCTGTTCAGCTGCGGAGAAAAATATAGTAAAAAAGCAATACAGACCCACATTCACACAATCTACACATCTTAGATAAATAGATAGGACAAACCTTTAAATTCTTTTTCTTTTTTTAAAATCATTCTATCAGCAGTGGATCATAGGACGTTGTATAAACAAATGCAACTCTCCCGAGACAAATGGCTTCAGACACACCTTCCCACTACCATTTATTATGAGCTGCGAGACAACAAGCACAAATCTTTTGCTGAAACCCCGCAGGGCAGCACACTGAGCACTGAACCATCCTTTTAACCACGGCAAGTTTTTAGCCATTATTTAATTCGACCCTTCACCCTGCCGAAGTGTCCTTGAGCAAGTCAGCGAGTCTTTAACAAGCTGCTGCTGGTCTGGCGCTGACCCTCGCCTCCCAGCGGACAGGTCCTAGACAAAAGCTGTGGTTCTCCTTCAGGGATCGATAGAGTATCACAAAACAAAAAAACAACAATGAGTTGTCTCAGAGGCATGAATCGACACAAGCAAAATGCCAAGGACCCGGTTCCCCTTTCACAGCTTCTGCTCAGTGTCTCTCACTGTGCTGCTGAAACACAGGAGATATGCACTGTATTTCACAGCTGATTGTGGCTGTGTGGCCTCGATCCAACTGTCCTCTTTGAACAGTCCTCATTTCTCTTTGTCTTGTCTCTTTCTGTCCCTTTCAACCCTCATCTTCATTTTATTCTCCCTTTTTGTTTATCCTCTAGCAAATTCCCTTCACCTTGCAACCATCTTCTCCATTTTACTGGTCAGCTCCCATTTTAAAAACCTCTGACTCTCTGTTTTTCACAAAACAGCTCTCACCTCAATTTGTGATTTTCATGTCGGGAATGAAAAGTTGGGTATAAAAGACATAAAGAAACCAGAGTGCAAAAACTGACAGGTTAGAGAACTCTGACTGGACATAAGGAGGAAGGCAGAAGATGACGGAAAGTAGAAGAAATGGACAGAGCAAGGAGCATGCTGGTGGCGCTATTAAATAAATACATTAGATACTCCTTCCTTGCAAGCATTTGTGTCAATAGCAGGTAGGTGTTTTTGTATTCTGTAAAAGCTCACAGTGAAGTCAGTGCAAAATTCAATATGCATAGGAACAAGAACAAATGGGAAATGATCCATACAGAAGTACATGGTGCATGTTGAATGCAAAGCGAAGAGAGGTGGCTGTTAGCTCCCCACCACGGCTCTCAGACTCTCATGAGGTTTATTCCCTGTTTACTGGCACCACGTTAAATTAAACATATCACTTTCTAGTCAAATGTTTGAACATTCAGGCTAAAGTAGTGTTAACACTGGTGTGAGCCATTTCAAAATGAGAGAAAAACACCCAAAACAACAGAAAAAGAGAGCGACAGTTGATTGATTTTACCGTGTCCATTCTGATAATTTGCCCTTCTTTTATCCTCCGAGGTCATCTTGGCCTTAAAGTACCATTGGCACCTGTAAAACACACAGAATGACTGATTGAGTTAAAACTTTATCAGATGATCAATAATGTGACTTTTTATTTTCAATGGGGTATATTGGAAATAAATACCAGACACATTAGAGACATGGCTTGTGGAAGAACTCAACAGCAATAAAGATGCTTGAAGAAGTCCAAACTTCCAGGGTATAAAATCTTTTTATTTGTTTCTGTCAAAATTTGACTTATGGTTCTATGCATGCAGTTTTTTATGTCCTGGTGACCACTGAAATGAAAGTTAATTTAGGTCATGCTTCAAAGAAACTACCCGGATGAACCCCCAGAATGCATTTCATGATGGCTGCAGAGTGCTGAGACCTGCTGGGAGGAGGACTTTGTAAATACCCCATACAATGGGACCAGAACCAATCATTTCTCTCCCCCACTTTGTCACATGCTGATGCTGGCTTTACACTATAACACTTGAGTATCTCTTTGCCTTGATTTTCCCTCAATGTCTGAAATGGGCGATGAAACCACGGACAAAAGTGCTTTGCTGGTGTCATCACTGTTGCAGGATGTGTAACCTTGATAGCCAATGACCTGTAACCATGGCAACCACAGAGAGAAGTTTGCCTTTTAAATGTGCTTTACTTATGAAAGCTTGTGTGTGAATCAAAACTATGATTTTTTTCCCCCTAAATCCAATCGAGCAGTTTTAAGGCTTTAACCAAGCATCTGAATTAAAGGATAATCTAAAGTAAATGGTAACAGAAGAGGTAGCTTCAAAAACAAAAGTAAAATTAAGGTAGAACGAAAGCATCCCAAGAACTGACTTGAACTCTAGTCTTGTGGTCGTAGGCATCTGTGATTGGTCCATCAGCCATCCCATCTGCATCGTAATCTGGACTTTTGCATGTTGGGAATCTATGCTATAAGTGTATCACTGTGGGAGGAAAATTAAGCTAAAGGGGTACCTTGCATTAAATTATAATGAGATGGGGTTCCTGACAAAACATGGAGACCAAACACCAAATTTCTTTCCCACCTGCATTTTCTCGGACTCGCCTGGAAACAGATCCGAGTAAGAGTGTGACTGGACCATGAGCAGCAAACCGCAAAAGTTTGCATGTTTTTGTCTTGTGTTACTTCTGTGATAAAACCATTAAAATATTTCTCAGAGCATGATAAAGGATCATGCTACTCTAACACAATTACTTTTCATTTGTTTAAGGAAGGGATGCTTGCTTCGTTCAGCGGTTACATAATCGTGCTTTAAACAATTCTTGTGTCTGTAGGCTACCCCCAAAATAGATTGTGGTATTGTTATCATTTTACACTCCTCTCTAGATCATGCTGAATTACACATCCCTATCTACTTAACACAATCACCACCAAGTTATGTGCTGCACAGGCTGGCCCAAATTCACAGTCAAGCATCTGTACAAACAGCTTGATATAATAATAACACAAGTCACAGAGCTCTGTGTGTAACCCTGGCGTTTTGTGTTTAGATTGAAAGATGAACAGTTTATGACACTTTCCCTAACGTTTTCTGTTAAAAACACTGCAGTGAACAGGGTCAGACACCAGCACAATGAAGCAACAGTCCAGCTTAAAAAGCTAACAACTAAAAAAACCCCAATAGCACCAGACTGTTTCATCACTGCAGCTTATTTGAAGAAAATGTTCAGAGGCATACGTAGATTGTCTGCTGGTAAAATAAAGATTTAGGTGGTTTCATTAGGGGGTCGGCTCTGCAGCTAAAAAACACAATACACACATACATACACGGATTCACAATTTGTGAGAAAACTGAAAGAAAAGTGACATCTGGCTCAATGAGAAATACACATGAATGCTCGTAACCAAAAGGAACAAAGAAAATGAAAAGTTTTCTTTACGTACAACTCTTGGAAATATAAAACTATGTAAAAGCTCTCTTGTCCTCCTGTGTGTGTGTGTGTGTGTGTGTGTGTGTGTGTGTGTGTGTGTTTGCGGGAGAGTTTATCTGGGCACTGACAGACTGAGAGACAGCCAACAACAGATAAAGAGCTGCTGCCAAGAAAGTCTGAAAAGCTGAGAGATTAGATGACAGCATCTGCAAAAGACCACAGAAGACTTTATCCAAATAGATACTTGGATGTTACTCTGAAATCAAAAATGCAGAAAACACAAAAGGAACTTTTCTAGTTATATTCATAGCAAAGTACTGCATACGAACAGGTCTAACAAAATCCATGTCAGGTACAGAGTGGGGAATAATGAATGGTAACAAAAAAGGTTTGCAATAAAATTATATTTGAGGGGAAATAGTTTTGTAATATACTGAAAAGTGAAAAGATGATATGTCCAATGACTGAGGGAGTTACTTCTTTGGTGTGGGAGTAAAACAATGTAATGCATGACATTGTCATTGCATATTACAGTTAGGGCTGAATGTTTCTGGACAATAATTTTTGCCTCTGTACACCAACACGGTAGATTTTAAATCATACAATCATGATATGATTGAAGGGCAAACTTTAGTTTATAATCAAGAAATGCTTCATGAATGGAGATACAGAGGGTTTAGAACAAGGTACAAAGAGCTGGTTACACTCCAGATTAGAAAGTCCAGGTTAGACTTTTCCAGAAAACACCTACATCTACCAGCATAGTTCTGAAACATGAAACTAAGATTAACTGGTATGAAGAGAAAAGTGTGAAGAATGAGAGAAACCGCTCATGCACACGCAACATCTGTCAAATATGTTATGGTATAAGGATGTATGGCTGCCAGCGTAACCAGGCCACTCAGTGTTATAGTCGGATGATGTGTACGTAACTGCATAGAATGACAGCACTTCACAGCATGTTTGGATAATGATCCAAAGCAGGTAAAAGGGGTTATTCTTCAATGACCAGGTCAGTTACCTGATCTGAATCCAACAGAGAACCCTTTTAACTTACTCAAGAAAAAAAAAATTGAAGGGAGAGAGACCCACAAACAAGCAGGAGCTGAACGTGGCCGCAGCAAAAGCCTAGCAGAGCATCTCAAGGGATGGAAAATGTATGGTGATGTTCATGATGTCTAGACTTCAGACAGTCATTGACTGCAAAGGATTTTCATTCATGTATTAAAAAACAATCCTTATATTTAAAATAATTTTAGTTTGTCCACGTCTACGTATAAACAATTGATTCAATGCCTTTGCTAAACCCATTGAATTAAAGCTGAAAGTTTGCACTTCAATCATCTATTGATTTTTTAAAATTAAAATCCACTGTGCTCATCAAAAAAACCAAACAAACAAACTTGTCATTGTGCAAAAAACTTATGGACTTACTGTAAATCCCATTTTAGGGCTCTCATAAATACATCTAGCAGTAGGCACAAATAGCTTCCTCTCTGTGGTCACACACTTCTGTGATTGTAGTGCTGCAAAATGAATTTGGGTCCATTAGCCAACCATTCTTTTGCAAACATTTTAAAGCACTGAGCTACAGTAAAAATGACAGCCATTAAAACAGCCTCTAAATTATAATTTTGACTTGTGCGCTGTCATTTTTTTATTTTAATATTTTTACAAATTTTGTTCCAGAAAAGCTATTGTAATGGTGATGTATTAAGTGCATTAAGGTACAGCAGCACATTAAAATAAAAGCACTTAAAGATTTGTTATTAAATAAACACATAAATAAATCCATCAGCGGGAGAATGTAATAATTTGGGCAAAGTCATCCATCTGGCAAAGCATCTTATGTTGAAGTAATGCCGGTCATTCAAATGGCTCACTGTTATATAAACATGGAGTGATGGCTTCATTTAAACGTGGCACTGCTACTTGCTAAGCATGTGGTTGTGTGAGAGGGGGAGCTGCACAGTGTGAGAGGAGCAGCGAGGTAAAAAATAGTTATATAAAAAATTAAAAGGTGCTTTGAGTTCTCTCAGAGGATGTATCACTGATGAATTTTAAAACACATCTTGCAGTAGAGGGCTTAATTAATGGCCATGTGCATGAGGGGCTTTCGGTCCCGCTGGTGTATCCCCTAATAAATTTTCTCATATTTCATCATTTATTAGAATATAGAGCTTTATTGCCCGTTTCTTACAGTCACGCAGCATCCAAGAAGACTTACAGTGACAAAACTGGAGTCTGACGCTTATGAAAAGGTCTGTATTTATTCAAATGTTTTATTTATTAATAAAAAGCATGTTTGAAAGGCTGAATTTGTTTATTTTTTTATATTTTGAAATGAGGAAAATGACAAATGAGCAGAAGGTATTTGCTAGTTAGATCAGTTCATTGTTGGGTTTGGTCTTTTCAAAGGATTTGATAACAATAAGAGAAATCTACAAAACTAAAAGTGCACGGTGAGATCTTATCCTCCACCAAGGCCCATGCCACATTTTGTTGCTTTTATTTTTTTTTAAAGTAATCCAAATCTCCATCAAAATGCAACTTTTAGCATTTGTTTTCCTTCATTAAATTCATCCTGCTAGCTTTTGTGAAATCAAAAAAGTGCGACAAAAATACCTCTGAAGACCGAGGCAGAGAATTCACCAAAGCTATCCTTTAAATGAGAAGCAACAAAGTAGAAGAGGAGAGTCCAGAGGCTTGACCCAAACCCCCAACAGAGACAGAACAGAAAAAGGAACAGAGAACTCTCACAGTCACACTGTCACTTTGGAGGAGAGTCCTCTCTTCACTGTCACTGCTTCAGACTTGTCTGCCTCTCTCAGTCGTGCACCTCCACACCACTGTGGTAGAGATGAAGTTGATGGTGCTGAGTGAAGGAGGTCTGCAGCTTGTCCTGATTTCAACAGGACATGATGGACCTGCATGTTTTTTTCTGCTGGGTTGGGTCTTAAATATACACAACACAACTAAAATCACATTGCTATTAACATAAGAATGATAAATTAATTACAGGGCAAGTTCATAAGTTGGCATTCCTTCAAGTTTGTGTATTATTCTTGTTATTATGCAGTATATTACTTTATTACTTCCCCATTTCGACCAACCCAACAAAAAGCAGCAGAAATGTATCATTTCATGTATCATTACCAAAGAGTCTGATAAATAAGTCACAGAAAGACAGTAATTAGAAACAGCTGCAAACATTTACCTCCACACAAACATCTAGGGAGAGATGGAAAGAGTACTGGGTAACTTTTTCCTGTGTAAAAATGTACTGAAATAAAAGTAAAACAAATGCCTAGAAGATTTAAAACATAGGCTTATGATGAATAAATACTACAATATTTAATTGTCTCTATATATTTTAGCCTTCCAAGGTGAGCCACACTGAGTCTTGATGGCCCAGTAACTAATAATGTACTATATTCCTTCTCTGTACTAACTGATGAACAATTGCAATCATGCAATAGCCTGAATTTACCAGAAATGAAAAAAACAAACAAAACCAACAATATTTCAGGTGGCCAAATTCTTTGTTTTAGGGATTTTAAACTGCACAAAACAAAACAAACACATAGAATTAAAAATATAAAACACCACTAAACAATAAAAACTGTAGCAAAAATACCCAGCGGATACCCAGAAAAAAGTCTATCAGGGCTGTATAGACTGTTAGATTCAAACTTGCAACATTCAATCGCATGAAATTCTGTAAAAAGTCACTTGCAATGAAATTATTTACCATCTCCTCAGCTTTATGAACTTTTCAGCCTTTTTTAGTACATTTGCTTGACTTATATATATATATATATATATATATATATATATATATATATATATATATATATATATATATATATACCCACTGCAACCACATATATATTACCATTGTTGATGGCCCGTAAGTACTGATAAATCCTGATAAATCCTTGAGAATAACATTCATATTAAATGACTCTGCAGCAGACAATTTTTGCAAGCTACCAACATATTTTGAGGGGGCCAACACAAAACTATGTTAAAAAAAAAGAGAAGAAAATCAGATATCTTTTCAGTTGACCAGCAAAAATTTGGGGTATGAATGGTGGCTGTCTTCTGTGAAAAAGAAAGGACTGTGTGCAAAAAAGCTAAGTACACCCCATGATTCAGTACCCTGTAGAACCACCTTTTACAGCAATAACTTAAAGGATTCGTTTTCTGTGTGACTTTATCGGTCTCACATCATTGTGGAAGAAATATGGCCCACTCTTCTTTACAACGTTGTTTCACTTCTTTGAGGTTTGCAGGCATTCTTGTAGTCACAATTAAATTAAGGTCCCACCATAGCATTTCAGCTGGGTTGAGATCTGGACTTTGACTGGGCCATTGCAACCCCTTGATTCTTTTATTTTTCAGCTGCTCTGTTGTAGATTTGCTGCTGAATTGGAATCATTGTCCTGTTGCATGACCTGAGCTTACCAAGCTTTACCTGTTGGACAAGATGGCCTCACAACTGACTCTAGAATACTTTGGTATACAGAGGAGCTCATGGTCGACTCAATAAGTGCAAGGTGCCCAGATCCTGTGTCTGCAAAACCAAATTCTCACCCCTCCATCACTGTGCTTGACAGTTGGTATGAGATATTTGTGTTGATACGCTGTGCTTGCTTTTAATTAATCACGCCATTGTACATTATGACCAAACATTTCTACTTTGGTCTTGTCTGTGCAAAGGACATTGTTCCAGAAATCTGTTGGTTTGCTCAGTAAACCGAATCTGTGTTGCCATATTCTTTTTAGAGAGAAGTGGCTTCTTCCTGCCCTTCCAACCCGTCCAGCTCTTCTAAACAAGCCATACACATTAAGCCTGGTCATTATACTGTCATGAACTTTAACATTTAACATGCTAACTGAGGCTTGCAGAGCCTGAGATGCAGCGGTCTGACCTTGAGCTGAATGTGTTGGTATGTCTACTCTTGGGAAGACTATAGCATTGTGTTAACAATGAATGCATCAGACCAGCAAACTGCAAAAACATCTGCTTTGATAGAGGTGATCACACTTGCTGATGATCAATTAATCAAGTGCATTTGATGGGAGCAGTAAGGATGGACTTAGTTTTTATAGAGTTCTATGAAAACCTTCTATAGAATATAGATAGTATATAGAAGAAACACATTATATCTTAACTTATTTATTACTGTATTCTTACAAGGCATATCAAAACAAGACAAACAAACAAAAACACCCTCGATTCAATGCCAGCGGACAGAAGCTGCAGTCAGGTAATCTGTAGGCCTATCATGATCCCAGCTGACACCTATTTGTAACAAATAGACGTGATAAATTGTTCAAATAACATTATTGATTACTGCAGTTTTAAAAAACAAGTTGATGTCTTCTTCATGGATGATTTTTTTTTCCCATGGCTTGAGTTGGATCAGCAGCCACATGAATTATGCAGGAGACTTCAAAATTTTTTTTTAAAGAATACATTTTCTCCATCTCAAATGTGATGTGAGGCAGAGGTGCTGCCTCAGTAACTATTCTAATCAACAAAAACAACCTCCCCAGAATGACAGAGAGGCCAGGCTAACTGAAAGGATAATGCAGGCTGTGGCTGAATAAGTTTGGGGTGAAAATGCAGACAGTATACTAGAGGGGAAAGTCTTGGCGCTTGCTTGCACGAGTGGGTGTGGGTTCATGTGATCACATATGATCCTTCTTCTCTTTGAAGGCTTAACATAATCTGGGTTGCCAGATTAGAGCAGGTGTCAGAGGGCTATGAGCCACAGGTTGCCAGACTGGGCTTCGGCTAAGTGAAGTCTGTGGGATCCTGGACACTGATAGACAGAGCAGATAACATGGCGGGTAACAGTGGCAGAGAGGACAAGAAGGGGATTTGGAAAGCTACTGTTGACCTCTGCTGATGGGGTCAAGCTGTTCATTAAAGAAATGGTGGCATGTGCCTTTATCAGTCTTTTCCAGTCCTATCCTCTGATCCCCTTTATCCGCCTATCCTTCTGTCTCACCGGCTTTCATGTTGTAAAGAGGCCACACACACACACACACACAGACACAGACATACACAAAAACAGCTATCTCACACAAAGACCTTGGCTTCTTCCACTGTTCTCTGCCCTGTCGAACATTGTTAGAGTACATATTCACACACGCATATTCAAAAGCACTTTACCCACCCACACACCTCAGTAAAACAACCTTGCTCAGAGGCCTAATCAAAGCATCAGTGTAATTCAAACCACTCCTCTCTTACCCTAACATCCCTTACAGTCACCTCACTGCACCGCTCTACTGCAGAGGCTACAAAGGGCACAAAAGAAAGGATAGATTATAGAAGATATGAAGAAAATGATTAAAAAACATTGCAGCGATGCACAGCAAAAATCTTGAGCTAGGCTACATCTGTGTAATCATGACGCCTTCATTCTCGTAGAAGTTCCCACTCTTCAAATCTAGCATAAGCACACAGCAAATATAGATGTAAATTTAGGAAGCTTTTAGGCCAGCCAGGTGTTAAACACTCATCATACAGTAAGTCCTCTACAACCTTACATCTATGACTAAAAGCTCCCGTCTTTTCCAGGTAGCTCAAGTACATTTGGAGCTTTTTTGAAACTGAAAGAGAGTGAAAGTTCCTCCTACACAGGGCAACGGGACTGCAGATATGATCGCTTGTGATGAAGTAAAAAAACACTCCAACTGCTGTTGTGACTGCTATTAGATGAATTCATGTAAAAAAGGGTCTTCTTGTACTACAATACAGAAAGTTTAAAGGGTTTGCTTTAGCTCTTGCACCTGCTGTGTTTGTGTGTGTGTGTGTGTGTGTGGAGGGGGGTCATCTTAAATAAAGTACCTTCTAACATGCATAGATAAATCACTAGAAAAATCCAAAATAAACTTGATCACTTTGTCTGCTGTAAAATTGCTAGCTTTTCTTAGAGTTGATGGACTTAAAATTCTTTGGCATTTAAATCAAACAAGTAATAAAGGTGTTCACTATAAATGAACATCTTATCTAATAAAAAAAAAAAAAAAATCTAAAAAATAAAATAAATCCAACATCTGTGAAGTATGTGGTGGCAGTTCTCCAGCAACCAGGATGCTTCAAGTGTTCAAGTAAAAGTCTGTAAGTCTGTAAGTTCCATCAATTTTGCCCAGAAAAAAAATCATTTGAAGCGCCGCTGAACCACGTCCACAGGTTGGATCAGAATTAAAACTTTCGGATGAAACTATGAGTATAACAGATTAACAAGTGCATTAGAAAACATCAGGCCTAAGGAGCAAGTTTAGAAACTAAAAACTTCGCAGGTCCGCACATTCAAATTGAGAGGTTTAAAAATCAATTAAATCATGTCTTTCAAATGCCAGGTGGAAGCTAAGGACAATGGTGTTACGGAAACTAAAAACACCACCTGCATCTTAAATCAACTCACATTGAATTCTGAGGCAGTGGTGAGTGAGTTAAGCAATTATGGTGTGTGTTTTGTTTTGTCATTTCACTTTGTTAAATCTTTATAAACATTACTATTGGGTCCTCAGGGGTTACTAAATATGAAACATGAAGGCCCTGCACACTACTGCTGCACCCACACAAATGTTTTTCATTTGGATCATTAAATGATTGTTTTGTTGCACACAAACCAGGGAGAATATATAAAAGTGTGAGTTTGCTCTCTGTTCTTGTGTCTGCCCTACACTTCCACAGTCCCACTGTCAAACACCTTCTCTGTGGGACACTGATCAGGTGGAGTAATGCTAAGTATATTTTGTAATGTATATTTACACTACATATACTCAGAGTGGTTTGGCAGCATTTGGCTCACCACCATCAGCACCTCCAAGCTAAGCAGGGTCAGTCCGTGTCAGTACTTGAATGGAAGACTGCCTGGGCTTGTCAGTGGCTATGGCTCAGGAGTACCTGAGCCATAGCCCACCAAGCTTATGGGTTGTCTACAAATCAGAAGGTTGGTGGTTTGATCCCCGGCTCCTCCAGTTCGCATGCTGAAGGATCCTTAGGCAAGATATTACATCTATTGGTGTCTGTGTGTATGTGATTGATAGGAAGCAGAGTAGAAAAGTGCTATGTGAGTACCAGTCTATTCAAGAGACAAAATAGTTTCAATTACTAAAAAGATGGATCTTTACATATTAGAAACTGAACTGAATTGAAAGAAGATAATCAGTTTAACAAAAAATGGGATTTACAGTCTCAGAAGTATTGTACTTCCCTTATGCTTGTATTTTTTCATTTGTTATTTGTGTAATTTTTCATGTAGATAACCCACTGCAACACTATCAATGACTCTGCAGAGATATTCTGATGTGTGTTGTTGTCCATATTTTTAAATGATATCTCATCTTCCTCTCTACGGCAGTCCTCTTTTTTTTCTCCAGTTCAATCTGACTATAAACACTTTTGATTTCCAATCTGATCAGACAACATGTCTCAAAAATTCAATCTGGGAGGCTATAACACTACTCTCTCTGTTAAAATCCAGAAATACATATTTTAAACAGTTATTATGCTGTCAGTGTGTAATAATCTTAATAATGCACTCTTGCTTCTCTTACCTCATTTCCACTATGAGCTCTTATTTTATGCAAAGTAGGCCACCTTGCTATTGGAGATGTAAACCCAAATGCAAACTTTGGTGTTTCTTTTTAGAAAACTGTGAGTGTAGTGAAAAACACTACAAGTAAATTGTCCAAACTCTCTGTGTTGCCAAAGATTACTTCAAAAGAGAAGCAATAGCTGTATTGATCTTTTATTGATTGGATTTAACTCATTTCAATTATACTTAGTTTTATTTATATAGCGCCAAATCACAACAGTCACCCCAAGGTGCTTTATATTGTAAGGTAACGACCGTACAATAATTACAGAGAGAACCCAACAAAACAACCCCCTATGAGCAAGCACTTGGCGACAGTGGGAAAGAAAAACTCCTTTTTAACAGTAAGAAACCTCTGGCAGAACCAGGCTCAGGGAGGGGCAGTCATCTGCCACGACTGGTTGGGGGTGAGGGGAGAGAGACAGGACAAAAGACACACTGCTGAAGAGAGCCAGAGATGAATAATAACTAATGATTAAATGCAAAGTGGTGTATAAGCAGAGTAAAAAGAGGTAAATGAAAGTGAAAAGCTTGATTAAAAATGTCAGTTTTAAGCCTAATCTTAAAAATAGAGAGTGTCTGTCTCCTGAATCCAAAATGGGAGCTGGTTAAAAAGGGCCTGAAAGCTGAAGGCTCAGCATCCCACTCTACTCTTAAGTATCCTAGGAACCACAAATAAGCCAGCAGTCTGAGAGCGAAGTGCTCTATTGGGGTGATATTGTACTAGGAGGTCTTTAAGTAGTGGGGCCTGATTATTCAATGTATGTAAGAAGAAGGATATTAAATTAAATTCTCCATTTAACAGGGAGCCAATAAGAGAAGCCAATATGGGAGAAATATGCTCTCTCTTTCTAAGTCCTGTCAGTAACATTTTGGATCAGCTGAAGTCTTCTCAGGGAGCTTTTAGGACAGCCTGATAATAATGAATTACAATAGTCCAGCCTAGAAGTAATAAATGCATAAATTAGCTTTTCAGCATCATTCTGAGACAAGATATTTCTAATTTTAGAGACATTGTGCAGATGCAAGAAAGCAGCCCCACACATTTATTTAATATGTGCATTGAAGGACATATCCTGGTCAAAAATGACTGGTCAGAATTCCTCATTGTTCCTGGAGGCCAAGGTAATGTGTTCATTGATGGATTATTTTTTATTTTGATTACTTGGTGATAAAGTTATTTATGCTATTTAGCTAGTTTACCTTATGTAAACACTATATATGTTAACTAAATAACCAGGACCTATCATCATTTGCATGTGAATGAAAACATCAGGTTTGTATTGCTGACTTACTATGATACTATCAAAAGATGCAACATTCTCACCCTTTTAAAAAAGTCTCTATAAATCATTACGGAAGAACCAACATCAATATAAAAAGGATGTGTATTGTTTGAAACAGAAGATGAACTTGTGCTGTTCAGTATTTTACTCTGTGTTTGTGAGCAATTCCATTTATTTTTTGTTGAGTATCTTCACAGTGAAATTGTAAATTATTTAGTCTCCAAATCTCCTCAGTGTTACACTTCTGAAATAAAGTGTGGAAAGTGCTGTTGATTTCTTTTCTGTCTTGCAGAGTTACACGCCTATGTACCTGCCCACATACACGCATGCACACATACACAAAAAAAAACCCAAAACAAGACTAGGGGTGCGTGAGCACCATGCTTGTATCTTCAGTGTTAGGACAGACAATTGATTTACCTTTTCTTCCTCCTCGTTCTCTGCATGTGTCCGTCTGTGTGTCTGTCTCCTCTATTATATGTTGTGCCTTGATTGAATTAATAGTAGATCTAATATAATGCAATATAATGACAAAAATGATTAATAATCTAGTTAGTTCAAAAAGGGATGATTATAGGTTGACTAGAGAATTGAGGATGAGAATTACTTAAATTTAAATCAAAGCACACAAATTAAAAAGCAACACCTTCACACAAAAATACACATTTTTGTTCTTAGAACAAACTTGCAGAAACCATACACCACCATACAATTCTTAGATAAGCCTTTCCCTTCTCTTGGATTTAGTGGTATTCTGTGTCCAAAGGTAACTGTTGAAGCAAATGTAGTGAAAGGCTGTGCCAATGCCCTGAGGAAATATTGAAGACATACATTACTGTAAGGAATTTGAAGCTTACAGTCATACCTAAATGGATCATTATAGTTATTCTTAAATGAATCATTACAGTCATACTTAAATGGATCAGAGCCGTCCCTAACAATATTAACTGTACTTATACTTTTCCTGTCATGACAAATCAAAATGCCTGCTGTTAAAAGGCCCGCTTACCTTTTGAAGAACAGCTTTCAAAAGCAGGTGAGGTATTTCTCCTCCTTGACTTTATTTAGCCTGAATCTTGTTTGTTGTTTTAACAAAGTCTATTTTTTTGTTTTCATTTAGAAAAAAGTATATTTGGATGTTTGGATATTTGGGCTCTGAACATCCACATACAATAATGTGAAAAAGTACCCTCCATAGCGCTTTTTTTTTTTTTTTGCATATTTATCACATTTACATGTTTCAGATCATCAAACAAATTTAAATATTAGAAAAAGATAAGCAGAGTAAATACATAATGCAGTTTTTAAATATTATTTTATTTTTTAGGGGCAAAAAAATAAACGTGAAAAAGTTTGAATAAGTGCAAATATATTCATACTTGGTTTTGTTCTTGATGTGTGCAACAGAATTAAGGTGGTGAGTGAAAGAAATGCCAGTCAAAAGTGATACAAGTGAAAACACCCATCTATGGTTGTGTAGTGTCCAACAATCCCACTAAATTACATGGAGAAAGGTTTTGTTCTTGCCATAGATTCTATAAAAAAAAAGATGGAGGATTCACCACTTCTTCCGCTGGCTGGACTAAAATTAAGCAGCAACACTGTGGCAATTGATGCTAATACCTTCCACTGGTGACGTCTTAGTCAACCAGAGGCAGCATGCTAGTGACAGTTGGCGATAACGTGGTTTTTAGTTGCAAAACTTTAGTTTCTGTATCTATATGTGACAACACAGCACAATTTTGGCTCTCACTGCGGTATTGTATCACTTCCTGTTCCTGTTTCAGAGCACAGTGGTGTTTTGGTGTCTGTTGGCTGGTTAATTTGTATACGTCGATTTATCTGGATAATTGCATATTTCACTGTAATCTTCACCTGCTTTATATAGAGCACACTCTTTGCTTAATCACCAGTATTCTCATTATTCACTTTATTCGTTTTTTAGAAATTCGCTAGCTTAGCGCAGCTAGTAGCTTAGCTCTTAGCGGACTCACTAGCAGCATGGCTTCCTCTCCTGTCCCTCCTGCACTTTCCTGCTCTGAGTGTCACATGTTTAGTTACTCCTCGGCCTCCTTTAGCAGTAATGGTACTTGTAATAAATGTAGTCTGTTTGTAGCTCTGGAGGCCAGGCTTTCTGAATTGGAGACTCGGCTCCGCACCCTGGAAAATCCTATAGCTAGCCAGGCCCCTGTAGTCGGTGCGGACCATGGTAGCTTAGCCGCCGTTAGCTCCCCCCCAGCAGATCCCGAGCAGCAGGGAAAGCAGGCTGGTTGGGTGACTGTGCGGAGGAAGCGTAGTCCTAAACAGAAGCCCCGGGTACACCACCAACCTGTTCACGTCTCTAACCGTTTTTCTCCACTCGGCGACACACCCGCCGAGGAACAAACTCTGGTTATTGGCGACTCTGTTTTGAGAAACGTGAAGCTAGCGACACCAGCGACCATAGTCAAATGTCTTCCTGGGGCCAGAGCAGGCGACATTCACGGAAATTTGAAACTGCTGGCTAAGGCTAATCGTAGATTTGGTAAGATCGTTATTCACGTCGGCAGTAATGACACCCGGTTACGCCAATCGGAGGTCACTAAAATTAATATTGAATCGGTGTGTGACTTTGCAAAAACAATGTCGGACTCTGTAGTTTTCTCTGGGCCCCTCCCCAATCAGACCCGGAGCGACATGTTTAGCCGCATGTTCTCCTTGAATCGCTGGCTGTCGGAGTGGTGTCCAAAAAACAACGTGGGCTTCATTGATAATTGGGAAAATTTCTGGGGAAAACCTGGTCTTGTTAGGAGAGACGGCATCCATCCCACTTTGGATGGAGCAGCTCTCATTTCTAGGAATCTGGCCAAATTTATCAACCCTCCTAAAACCTGACTGCCCAGGGTTGAGACCAGGAAGCAGAGTTGCAGTCTTACACGCCTCTCTGCAGCTTCTCTCCTCCTGCCATCCCCCCAAAATCCCATCCCCATAGAGACGGTGCCTGCTCCCAGACCACCAAAAAACAAACTTAAAATCAGCAGAAAACTGTTTAAGCATAAAAATTCAAAAACAATAAATAATATAGTTTCATCAACTGCACAAAAGAATAAAACAATTAAATGTGGATTATTAAACATTAGGTCTCTCTCTTCCAAGTCCCTCTTAGTAAATGATTTAATAATTGATCAACATATTGATTTATTGTGCCTTACAGAAACCTGGTTACAGCAGAATGAATATGTTAGTTTAAATGAATCAACACCCCCGAGTCACTCTAACTGTCAGAATGCTCGAAGCACAGGTCGAGGAGGTGGCGTAGCAGCAATCTTCAATTCCAGCTTAGTGATTAATCAAAGACCCAGACAGAGTTTTAATTCTTTTGAAAGCCTGACTCTTGGTCTTGCCCACCCTAATTGGGAAATTCAAAAACATGTTTTATTTGTTATTATCTATCGTCCACCTGGTCCTTACTCAGAGTTTCTGTCTGATTTCTCAGACTTTTTATCTGATTTAGTGCTCAGTTCAGATAAAATCATTATAGTGGGTGATTTTAACATCCATGTAGATGCTGAAAATGACAGCCTCAACACTGCATTTAATCTATTATTAGATTCAATTGGCTTCTGTCAAAATGTAAAGGAGCCCACCCACCGCTTTAATCATACTCTGGATCTTGTCCTGACATATGGCATTGAAACTGAAGACCTAACAGTATTCCCTGAAAGCCCACTCCTGTCTGATCATTTCTTAGTAACATTTACATTTACTTTAATGGATTACACAGCAGTGGGGAATAAGTTTTATTACAGTAGAAGTCTTTCTGAAAGTGCTGTAACTAAGTTTAAGGATCTAATTCCTTCATTATTATGCTCTTCAGTGCCATGTGCCAACACAGTGCAGAGCAGCTACCTAAACTCTGCTCCCAGTGAGGTAGATTATCTCATCGATAGTTTTACATCCTCATTGCGTACGACTTTGGATACTGTGGCTCCTCTGAAAAGGAAAGCCTCAAATCAGAAGTGCCTGACTCCGTGGTATAATTCACAAACGCGCAGCTTAAAGCAGACAACCCGTAAGCTGGAGAGGGAATGGCGTCTCACTAAAGTAGAAGATACTCATTTAGCCTGGAAAAATAGTTTGTTGCTCTATAAAAGAGCCCTCCATAAAGCTAGGACATCTTACTATTCATCATTAATTGAAGAAAATAAGAACAACCCCAGGTTTCTTTTCAGCACTGTAGCCAGGCTGACAAAGAGTCAGAGCTCTGTAGAGCCGAGTATTCCTTTCACTTTAACTAGTAATGACTTCATGGATTTCTTTACAAATAAAATTTTAGACATTAGAGGAAAAATTATTCAAAACCATCTCCAAGGTTTATCTTCATGTTTGGCTGCTTTCAGCACTGCTGGTATTTGTTTAGACTCTTTGGCTCCAGTTGATCTTTTGGAGTTAACTTCAATAGTTACTTCCTCCAAACCATCAACATGTTTATTAGATCCCATTCCTACTAGACTGTTCAAAGAAGTCTTTCCAATTATTGATGCCTCAATCTTAAATATGATCAATCTGTCTTTATTAGGTGGCTATGTACCACAGGCCTTCAAGGTGGCAGTAATTAAACCGCTACTTAAAAAGCCATCACTTGACCCAGCTGTCTTAGCTAATTATAGGCCAATCTCCAACCTTCCTTTTCTCTCCAAAATCCTTGAAAGAGTAGTTGTAAAACAGCTAACTGATCATCTGCAGAGGAACGGTTTATTTGAAGACTTTCAGTCAGGTTTCAGAATTCATCACAGTACAGAAACAGCATTAGTGAAGGTTACAAATGATCTTCTTACAGCCTCTGACAGTGGACTCATCTCTGTGCTTGTCCTGTTGGACCTCAGTGCAGCTTTTGATACTGTTGATCATAACATTTTATTACAGAGATTAGAGCATGCCATAGGTATTAAAGGTACTGCACTGCAGTGGTTTGAATCATATTTATCAAATAGACTCCAATTTGTTCATGTAAATGGGGAGTCGTCTTCACACACTAAGGTTAATTATGGAGTCCCACAGGGTTCTGTGCTAGGTCCAATTTTATTTACATTGTACATGCTTCCCTTAGGCAGTATTATTAGAAAGCATTGCATCAATTTCCATTGTTATGCAGATGATACTCAGCTTTATCTATCCATGAAGCCAGATGACACACATCAGTTAGTTAAACTGCAGGAATGTCTTAAAGACATAAAGGCCTGGATGACCTCTAATTTCCTGCTACTAAATTCAGATAAAACTGAAGTTCTTGTACTCGGCCCCACAAATCTTAGAAGCACAGTGTCAAACCAGATACTTACTCTGGATGGCATTACTTTGGCCTCCAGTAACACTGTGAGAAATCTTGGAGTCATTTTTGACCAGGATATGTCCTTCAATGCACATATTAAACAGATATGTAGGACGGCTTTTTTACATCTGCGCAATATTTATAAAATTAGAAACATCCTTTCTCAGATTGACGCTGAAAAGTTAATCCATACATTTATTACTTCTAGGCTGGACTACTGTAATTCATTATTATCAGGCTGTCCTAAAAACTCCCTGAAAAGCCTTCAGCTGATCCAAAATGCTGCAGCTAGAGTACTGACAGGGACTAGAACGAGAGAGCATATTTCTCCCATATTGGCTTCTCTTCATTGGCTCCCTGTTAAATCTAGAATAGAATTTAAAATCCTTCTCCTAACATACAAGGTCTTGAATAATCAGGCCCCATCTTATCTCAAAGACCTCATAGTACCGTATCACCCCAATAGAGCACTTCGTTCTCAGACTGCTGGCTTACTTGTGGTTCCTAGGATACTTAAAAGTAGAATGGGAGGCAGAGCCTTCAGCTTTCAGGCCCCTCATCTGTGGAACCAGCTCCCAGCTTGGATTCGGGAGACAGACACCCTCACTATTTTCAAAATTAGGCTTAAAACTTTACTTTATGATCAAGCTTATAGTTAGGGCTGGATCAGACGACCCTGAACCACCCCTTAGTTATGCTGCTATAGGCCTAGGCTGCTGAGGGGGGTCCCATAATGCACTGTTTCTTCTCATTCACCTTTATTTACTTGTTTATACTTCACTCTGTATTTAATCATTATTATTAATCTCTGGCTCTCTTCCACAGCATGTCTTTTGTCCTGTCTCTCTCCACTCAGCCCCAACCGGTCGCAGCAGATGACTGCCCCTCCCTGAGCCTGGTTCTGCTGGAGGTTTCTTCCTGTTAAAAGGGAGTTTTTCCTTCCCACCGTCGCCAAGTGCTTGCTCATAGGGGGTCGTTTTGACTGTTGGGTTTTCTCTGTGTTATTGTAGGGTCTTTACCCACAATACAAAGCGCCTTGAGGCGACTGTTTGTTGTGATTTGGCGCTATATAAATAAAATTGAATTGAATTGAATTGAATTGAATTTATGTGTACTTATTTAAACAATATCCAGAGGTTGCTTAATTTTCAATGTTACTATAGGCTGTAATATATTGTAAAAACAACTTTTGGGAAACACCATAGTTTGTATTAAAATAAATATCTAATTTGTCCAGGGATTATGTTCATGGCTATAACCATAACATAGGAAAGGTAAAAATAATTTGAAATGGGACTTTTGGTCAGCACACTTATCTAAACTTCCCATATGTAACTGTGAACATTGTGGCTGCATAAAAATGTTACCTGAAGGTAAAAAATATATATATATAAAAAATTATATATATATTTTTTTACCTTTCATTATTTTTTGGGAAGTGCTGTTTCATAGGGGCCTGTACACAGCACTGATACTTGCATGGTGAAACTGGAGACACCAACCATGAGGAAAAATGAATTCTATGAATACTATATCTACTTTTGAGGCCCAGACAACACCAACTGGCTGACCTTTAATGTGTTATTTCCACTTAATACACAGACAAGAGTGGATGCCAGCTCAAACTAACCATGCAGAGAACTATTCACTCTGAACAAAGTAAAACCAGGATAAGTAAATCCATCTTACCTTCCAGTGATGAGGAGGAAGAGAGTGAGGATGACAAGAAGGGTAAAGCCACCAACCGCTGCTGTGACGATCACCAACACCTGGCCTTGATCAGAAGCCATGTCGGACGCTGAAAGTAGAAAAGATGGTGGGAAAGAAATTGAGATGAAAAGGAACACAGTTGGGCAGAGAAATAAAATAACAAGAGCATGTTAGAAACATGGAAAAGGAAGCATGAGAGGTGTAACACAAAGAGCAGTTAAGGAAGGTTAAAAGCAAAAATGGACAAATAGGATGGAAGTCAGAGGATTTCAGAAAAAAAAATCATTCAACATCATCTTCAATATTTCTCATCATCAGTGCACTCGACATAGCCCATGTAAGCTCTCTTGATAGGCAGATATTATGAGAGATGTTTAATCTGCGCTTCATAATGCAAGAAAACCTCTGTTAGCTTTCATACGGGAATGATTCATTTGCCTGGTGCTGTTTAATTAATATTATTCATTCATGAAATTGTGATTTAGTCCATGAACATTTGGTTAAATTGGACCCATTTGATATTCATGATTTTCCCTTTTCTGTGTCTTGTCACAAGGCTAACGAATCCCAGATAATTGAAAGATGATTGCTATTACCAAACTTATTTCTATAATATTTCATGCTTAATGAATATGAATTGGGGATCTGGGTGCGTGGTCGCTAGCCCAAAGAGTGAGCCTCATGTGGGTTAATACATTAAGTGGGTGTGTGAATAGAGCCAAGAGCACATGTGTGTATTGAGGTTGTCGAGAACGTGTGTGTTTTGGTTGATAAAAGTAATTACAGACTATTCAGGGGATGGGAGAGTGAAAGTGGCGGCGGTCACATGACACAAGGCAATTTTCCTGGTCCTAAGCTTCACACACTCTTCACATCACTAACTAAACAGATGTGTTGGACTGATGCTGCTGTAATGAGGAGTGCATGGAGAGAGAGGGGACGGCAGAGGAGGGGATGAAAAATGCAAGGTGAGTAAGGAGGAAAGGGATGACAGAAGTGATAGACAGATGCACAGACGGATGGAAAACCCACTGCAGTGACAGTGACTGACAGGCAGACAGACAGACTGACACAGAAGAAGAGAGCGACAGGGGCCAAATCTGCTTTTTTTCTTTCAGATAAAAGGCCAGGCAGTACAAAGGCTTGGCCAAGCACTCTCTGATCCACAGATAAAGCAAAGCTCTGCAGCTTTGGAAGGGATAGGGCCACTATGAAGCCAAATCACCCCTCAACAATACATGACCCAACATAAAAGGGCATCTGGACCCTTTGTATTTTATGAGTAGACTTGCAATAAAGCACCTACTCACACATACACATGGGGAGAAAACATTGATTCAGAATACACTAAACATCAAGGCTGTATTGTTAGACTCCCCCGCTGATTGTATTCAATTTTTCGATTGCCGTTGCAACTGATATTCTGACCTTTTAGGCATTCAGGGGTAGTGATTCCAAGCTATATGAAATTCACACTGAGGAGATGCCAAATGTTCACATTGTAGTTAAATCTTAGTGGGAGCTCCACCTGTATACGGTGAACAAATCAATTATTGGGGCATTTTAAGCGAAACAAACTTATTTTCTAAGAATGATATATTCCTCATCTGTGCTACTATAATTTAGCATTGTTTTAAATACTTGCATTGATTGACTTCTTTTGTTTTTGACATTAGCAAATTTTGCATTAAATTCTACTACATATTTAACTACTGCACACTTAAGTCTGCAGTACTGTGCAAAAGTCTTGAGCCCCCCCTCATTTCTTTACAGTTTGGTAGAAAAATGGGAAACAGGTGCAGTGATTTACTGAAGCATGCACAAGTGTACATGAAATTACACTGTATATGGCAAAAAATAAAATCTGTACAAGCCTAAAGCTTGAAACTCAACATTTGGTATGACCACCTTTATTTTTCAACACAGCCTGAACGCAGCTTTCTGGTAATTTCTTTAAGCAGTCTTCAGAGATAGTTTTACAGGCTTCTTGAAGGACATTCAGAGCTCTTCTTTGGATGTTGGCTGCCTTTTATTCCATTATCTGTTAAGATGATCCCACACTGCTTCAATAAAGTTGATGTTTGGGCTCACTTTAAAAATTACAAGAAAGTCTGGCTCCTTGGAAAGAAAATACAAAGAAATGAAGGGTAACTGTTTAAACTTACAGAAACTTGGTTTGATTGGAAACTTGATTTGGAACTGTGTTAACTGAAACTATAGACTATTTTTTGGGGAGTGGGGTGGGGGGACAATACATTTTAAAGCAAAACAAAAAAGACTGTGGTATGACTTTAAAGTACACGATGTTGTGATGAACTGAGTACAAACTGTACTTCCGACACCGATGGTTCCGATACACACAGCTGTGCCTAATTGGGAAACAGGCAACTTCTAATTAGTAGCTGTGAGATATGAAAGAGGAAGTGTTATGTGTGGAAACTTGATGGTGGTCTCACATCCAGGTTTATTATTTGCTGTGGTGCCTCTGATGTAGACTGCCTTAGGTGCAGCTCCAGGCTACATGAACTATACTTGAACCTGAGCTGCTGGTTGCGGCTAGCATCTCCAGTCTCTGCCTTACTGTCTTGAAGATGAGCAAAAACAGCACACTGTTGTTTGTGTTCAGCTCAGAATTTGTTTTAACATTAAACCCAATTTTCCCAGACTGAATGACAAAATATTATCATCATGCAAAGAAAAAGCTCTTTTTTTTGGTCCTTAATGCAGTACAAAAAATGAGGGTTGTAGATGGTCTGAGGTACTTACAGTCTCCTGTAGTTTTGTATTCATATTTAGGGGAGTAGGAGCTGTATCCGGCTGCTGTGCGGGTGCGCACGCTGAAGACGTACCAAGTTGCTGGTTTTAAACCCGAGACAATCACACTGGGGGCTTTGGTGCGTGTCGACGAGTAGCTCAGCTGCTCGTGTTCCTGTGGGAGAGAATGTAGAGATGATCAAACGTTTCAGCATTTCAGAGAATATTTTGATCAAGTTTTAAAAGGTAGATACATTTGTCATGTGTATTTTTTCAAGCAGTGACAAATACTGCCTTCCAGCCACATTCTAGTGATGGAGAGCTCGTAAGCTCTTTTGATCACTTTTGGGAACAAATATTACAGGCAATAAATCACTCCTATGACACATTTGTACTGCTGCGATGTTCTGAAAAGTTGCCATTTTCTGTTAAATTAATGCTGTGAATTTAATCATCCACCAAAAACGCGACAAAGTCCTCTTGAGAAGTGATATATCAGTGACCTTTGAATCATATACCGAGTATTTTAGTACCTTCTCATAATATTTGACCTCGTAGTCGAAAATCGGAAGTGTTGTCTGTTCAGGTTGCCGCCAGGAGAGCGCAATGCTGTTTGGAGAAGCCCAGTCCTTCTTTAAAGCCCCGACCAGAGATGGACCTGGTTTGTAAACACATACACAGACAAGCAGCATTTTCAGTGTCTTTGCTCTCTTGGCAATGTCGAGAAACTGTTTTTGACACTACGTGGCATTGTACACAAAGTGCACAAAAAGTGTGTAACTATGAACAGCACTGTGCCAAGACTCAGCAGCAAAAAATAATTTAATTACCAAGGTTGAATGCACCATTCCCCTCCAATAAATCTGCAATTCTAACAGTCCAGTCTAGCCTACTTTTGAGGGCTGCTTAACCATATTGGTCTGGTATGTGTAGTCATAAAAGCACATTAAGAATGAGTTGAACAAACAATAGAATACATTATGATTTCTCTAACTTTGAAAGATTAAGGGAATAATGTCCCTGATTTGGTTTTCTTGACATCTTTAAATTGTGTATTTGCTCTCAGCTACACTATTTACGATATTGGTCGAGTGTGGCGTACGAATGACGAACTGCACTAGAAATAAGTTGTAATGCACAGATTTAAAAGGAATTAATGCAACGTTTCATTCTTAAGAACCCCATACTTGCATCAACAACAGCTGTTATTCCACTAAACAAGAAATCTAGCAGAAACTTCAGGGGCTGATGAACTGTCACATTACTCATAAAATCCACAGGAAGTGAGGAAGTAACAATGAGAGTGGCCGGTGGAGAAAAAGGAAACAAGGAGGAAAAATCGGGAAAAAAAATGCTTTTTAAAAATGAAATTAAAAGAGATGGCTAAGCCACTGTAGTTGCCTTAAAGGAAGAAATACCACAAAATCTAGAAGTTGGTCAAAAGAAAAAGAGGTCAAAAATGTTAAATGTTCAAAACACTCTCTGCTCCACTGAGCAGTAAACAACCACAAGCACACAGCTCAGGCTGTAAAGAGAATGGCACTCTGCCACTGAGGCTTTCTCCTGCTGACCTAAACTACTCCTAGCCCTAATTGCTGAATGGAGTCAGCACCTAAGGCCTAAGGCAAGGGCAAGAGCAAAACACACCCACAGGTTCTGCTAGGGCTGCAACAATCAGAAGTGATAAACACTGCAGTTCCTTGAATAGCCACCAACGACTGGCTCCAATTGAGGGCCAAGAAAAAGAGCTAATTGAGAAAGCAGAGAAAAATGTTTATGGGCTGGCACCAAAAAATAAAATAAAATAATTTTGTTCTTCAAGAAAACCCCTACTGGTTTAAAAACTTTTTCAACTTACCCTTTATATTACAGTGGGACTTAATGTTATTCATGAAGGACATATTGCATAGCCGTTTTAAGTGACAGGTTCCTGCAGACACGCACAGCTATGGTGGGTAGCTGACTCACATAAGCTAATTCAAGTATAACAAACAGCCATTCAAGTGTGTTTTTGGTGTTGGAGCTTTCTGAAACACTGAATCAGGTGATCTGACAATAATAGACTTTGTCTTACAGTGTGATTAATTATGAAAAACAACCAACCAACAAGTCTTTTGTTAGTGAGTTCAATTTTAGCATTTTATTCATTAGCAAACCCCCCGCTACACATGGGAGACAGGGAACATACATACATATGCTACAGTCATTGCAGTATGATGCTCTGACACACTGTATTTTGACAACCTTTCCATTCTATACTATGATATTTCATTCAGCGCTCAAATACACATATGCCATATAAATGCTGGCATTCACAGTGCCCTAGGCAATGTTTATGCAAAGTTTCATCAAGATTGGTCCACTCGCCTAGGAGGAAATATCCAGATCTGGATCAGGGCATCACTGAGCTCATGGACAGTCTGAGGTGCAACCTGGTGGCATCAGATGTGCAGAAATATAATGCCCCAGAAGTGTTCTATTGCATTTAGGTCAGGCGAGCATGGGGGCCAGTAGTCTCACCACATGAGGCACCAGGACAAACCCAGGACCCACTGCATTTCATTCTGATACTTAATGGCAGTCAGGGTGAAGTTGCCTAGCCTGTAGAGCTCTGTGTGTCCCTCCATGGATATGACTTCCCAGACCATCAGTGACCCACCATCAAACCGGTCATCCACAGCATCTCCAGATCCTTTCATGTCTCTCACATGGGCTCAGGGTAAACCTGCTCTGATCTATGAAAAGCACAGGGCACCAGTGGTGCATCTACCAATTCTGGTGTTCTATGGCAAATGCCAATCAGGCTCCACGGTACCAGGCAGTGAACACAGGACCAATTAGAGTCTGTTTTTACAGGTCAGAGACATTCACACTACTGGCCTGCTGGAGGTCATTTTGTAGGGGTCTGGTAGTGTTCATCCCGACCCTCCTTGAACAAAGGAGCAGATACCACTCCTGCTGATGGATTAAGGACCTTTTACAGCCCTGTCCAGCTCTCCTCCGTGCTCTTGAGACTGTCCTCAGAGACCCAGCAAACTTTCTGCCAATGACACTTATTGATGTGCCATCCTGGAGGAGTTGGACTACCTGTGCAACCTCTGTGGGGTCCAAGTATCACCTCGTGGTACCAGCAGTGACACTGACCCTAACCAAATTCAAAACTAGTGACCTGATTAACAACCCCCTCTGCTGGCCAGATCAATATCCTAGATGTTTACTTGGCGTGATGCTATAGTCTGATTAAAAAGTGCTCCTTCATTTTTTTTGAGCAGTGTATTACTACACACACTTCATTGATTCATGGTGTTGACACCTGCCCATCTTGTCACTTATAATTACCACACACCCACACTCACACATTCAGTGATCCCTTTTCAAAACAGGCTGGGGTTCTCTCAAGTTATTTTGGAAAAATAAATCTACACAGCCTATTTCTCCCTCCCATAGGTTTTAATTGAAAATAAGTTGAATAAGCTACATCTTCTTTTCTCAGACTGAATTGAATTAGCTTTGCTCTCTGAATTTCTGCTGAGTAAATAATTGCGCTGAGCTCCCAAGAGAGGTCAGCAGATGTAACTGCCCTGAGAGTCATTATTATATATTATCATCTAATGTTACAGAGCTGACTCATTACATGAATATAAAATGGAGGCCTGGTTTTCTAATGTGTATTCAAAGTAAATGATGACACCAATACTGTTTTTTTTTTTTCAATTATTCTACAAAACTATTCCTAGGAAAGGTGTGTGCAGTTCTCACTTTGACAGAAGCTCGGTATTAGGGGATGGAAACACTGGGTTCAGGGAACAGATGAGGGATCCTGAAGGGAGATGTTGGGGTTAGGGGTTGGCTGTTAGATAAGATGAAGGTTTTGGGCTGTAGGGGTTTGAGCTTGTTAGCCAGGAGCTGGGAAACCATACTGCTACTATTTTATTAGAAGAAAATGAAAGAGAACACCTCTGTTGCTGTTACACGTACTCTTTGTGCTCCTATTCTTCGTTTTCAGCACATCTTCAAATTTCCTTGTCTATTCAGCATGGGAAGGAACTGATTACTAGTATATTAGAGAGCAGGAATCCACAGGTGAGAATTTTCTGAAGTTATTTGCAAGGGAATGGAAAACAAATTGCTTTAGTGTTTTCAAATATGAAAGAAGTACTTTTATATTTGCAAAGTTGAGTAATCCCATAGGAAAAAAATGAATAGAAAAAGTAAAAGTCTGTTTTATATGTATTGCAGGACTTATTCTTATAAAACAATGCAAAAATATTAGTATTAAGTATTAATGAATAAAATTATTACTATGTTATATGAGAGAAATGCAGTATTGCCACTTAAATACCACAATACTGTGTAGTGTGTGTGTGTGTGTGTGTGTGTGTGTAATTTACACAATAAGTATCGCTCAGTCCTCCCTTGCCAGTTTTCAGCAGCTAAGATCTTATCACAGGCTAACTGACAATCACACCTCTATTAGTGCCTTTCTTTGTGCTGTATTGCATGGTGGATCATGATGGTACATTTCTACATTCATAATTACATCCATCCATCAGTGCTGTTTGAGTGCATATATATAGGCTGCATTGTCACGTCACATAAAACAGTGGCTAATATTGACTTGACATGATTAAAACACAAAGCAGCAAAAACACATATCAATAATTTTAACAGAATCAAAACTTGGTGAATGAAGAAATATGTCTGCAGGGCTGATGTATGTATACTGTACAACATCTAAGGCCGAGCAACAGCCACTTTTACTTTAAATGCTTTTTAATGCTTGGCTTCTTCTTAATAACCACCAATTTAATAGGCATTTAAAATTTGGTAGGTAGTTTGAAATGCTGATCAAACCAGAACAACCTAATGTTATGCATGACTGAAAACAGCTAATAATATTAGCATAATCAAGAAAGCTCAAAGGGCGGGGGTGTATGTGTGAACATATATATATATATATATATATATATATATATATATATATATATATATATATATATATATATATATATATATATATATATATATGTGTGTGTGTGTGTGTGTGAATGCACCTATGCACATTTTATCTTAAAAAGAAAGCACAAAGCAGCTGGACTAGAAAATAAATGCTTGCTTTTCAATAAGTTGAAGCTGCTGACATCTTATTAGGTGCTATTATCATATCACCTCTCATATGACCATTTTACTCAGAGTGTGCTCATATCCTTTTCCATGTCTGTCCTTGGTGGCAGAGAAAATTCAGCTCAGGAGGATTTTATCTGATCTAAAGCTGTGTAATGAACCATTCTGTTGAGGCTGTGACGTTGCAGGGTTTCTTCTGCTGCTTATGTTGGGTACGACAGTAGCAGCGGGCCGATGTGGTTTGTGACCAGTCATGCTGTGGAGGCATTAAATTAAGACACAAGATTGTGGGAATCTGATGTTAATAAACACAAGCTAAATACAACCCATCTCACTCACAGATTCAAATAAGCCTCCCATTTCAAACCTTATGTGAGTTGTGCAGACAAACAATATGGAAGCACATGAACATGAAGTGTTTAGAAGAGCTGAACAATATGTTTAGCACAGCAAAGCAAGGGCATTGTCCATCTGGCTTAAAATAATTGCCAGTATAAATGTGACAGCTCTGCTTGCACCAGATTTTCCTTCTCACTAGGCTTGGATTGAGACAACAAGGGCCCTGGGCATTATTGTGCTCTTCTTACATTGCCTGAAGCCCAGAACTATGAAATATGATCATATACGCATATATATATATATATATACAATATATACACACACACACACACACACAAATGTCTCACAGCCCTGTGATACACTGGTGACCTGTCCAGGGTGTACCTTGCCTACTCACCCTGTGACAGTTGGGAGAGGCTCCAACCTCGCTGTGACCCTGAACTGGACAAGTGGCTATGAGGATGAATATTTAAAGCGATGATAACTATCTTTTGTGGTATGCTAATATCAGAATGTTGCAAAAAATGTTCCTGCAACCCATAAAGTGAACAATACAGAAAACACACATTCATATGTCAAACTGAAGGTTTCAGGAACACTATCAAGGCAAAAATCACCACACATAAAAAATACATGGTGGTTTTCTGTGGATAAACTAAGAAGTCACAGTGAGTGAGAAAAACAGGGACAGAGAGAAACTGAACATTTTGTTACTAATTGCCGTACTAGGTTGCTGTAGTTGTGATCGTGTGTCTAAGGAGTGTCTACCAAGCAGTTGGTTTGTGAGAACACATTGTTTTAACAAGTTTCAGCAGTTACACCTCTGAAAAAAAACCAAACAAGTCAACAAGATTTTGTGTCAGTTGAGTTTAGGAAATGCTGTCTATGACCACACACACTATTGTGTCATCCTTTTATTAATCATGAAATTAGCCAATCAAATCCATCCACTGACATTCATCATTGATGGGGTCCTTGTAATGAAAACATCAATCAGTGTTAACATGATTGCAGTTCTAACAATCACAATGGGAATTAGAGTAGAAGTAGCTAACTACCAGGGTTATAATAGTTCTGGATTTTACATTTTAGTTTAGTTTTATTTCATTTTAACTATTTTTTTCTTTAGTTAGTTTTAGTTAGTTTTTTGGAGTGATTTTGTTGTTTTTTTATATTGGATTTAGTTTTTATTTAATGCTTAGTTTTAGTTTAGTTTTTGTTAGTTTTAGTATTAGTTTTAGTTTTTTCATATATTGTCAAGTGCAAGATTCAAGGTGAAAGTAACTGGTGAAATAAAAACTTAACTTAAGATACCATTTTAAAAACACTGTATTTATCAACAAACTTCACAAAATAGCATTATGCAAAATGTGTGTTATACTAAGGATACAAATGAATATCATGAGACAACAGGGAGCCACATAAAGAAAAATATAAACTCCAATAAAGTCCCAGTACAGTAAACTCTTATTTCAAAATTATTTAACTTAAAAACAGAAAAATATTAACCAAAATATTTCTCAAAGAGAAAGAGCGTTAAGAAAAAATTGTACTGCTCAGCACTAGATGCAAGTACAGCCTCAGTGCAGTAGATTAACAATACCTCAGAAATAGTATATAACATGAGAACACAGTAATACAATGTTTGACACTGTAAACAAAAACAAACGGAACTCTTTGAATTTAAAGGAAAATACAACCTAAATACAGCTTTCAAGATTTTGTGTGTGTGTGTGTGGGGGGGGTGCATGCGTGTCTGTGTGTGTTTGTTTGTGTGACAGAGAGATTTATGGAGATGGTTAGAGAGAGATGCATGTACTTCAATCAAGCAACAATTTCTTGTTGATCTTGAGGAAAACACGCTGTTCCAGAGACATGGTTGTTCTGTTTCTCAGTCCAGATGACAACAGTCCACATACAGAGAAGATGCGCTCGACAAAGGCTTGTGAAGCAGGGGCACTAACGAGATCCAGTGCCACAGGGGCAAGTTTTGGATAGATAGCCTCTCTTGATCTCTAGAACTGCAATGGTGTCTCATTAAAGACACCATGTTTGATGTCTTTGAAATACCTCTTCATTTCGGTCAACAGACTGTTGGTCCCATCAGGCTGATTTGGCAATGACTCATTGACCTCCATTCGGGATGCAAGGAAGCGGTATTTCTGGAGGACAGTGGCAGTAGTAGGGGCGTTTGCTGCAGTTTCAGCGGCAATGACACAATCCTGAGAAGCAGTAGCTGGGTTACACTGAGCTGCCAGGTTCTGCACTAAAGACTGTGCTACTCTCCTCAATGCCACCATGTCTGGTGATTGAAAAATCAGTGACACACTTGGATCCAATAGGCAGGCTGCAGCTGGTATAGCATCAAACTATGGGGAATCACGGCTAAGCATGGCAGCAAAATTTTCTCGCAAGGACTTCAGCAGCACTTGAGTTAATGGTTTCCCAGAGGGTCAGCTTCCTTGCATCCTTTATTATTTCTTTTAGTTTCCCCTTAGCCTTTTCCATCTTTGCTCCAATTAGCTTATCTATTCTTTCAGCTCCAGGTGAGTTCAATTTGTGTTCAAGCAAAAAAGCGGAACTTTTTAAAAGCAGTCGAGTCACACAGTCTAGATGCCGGTGATTTTGTATAAAGCACTGGCATCCTATAAAAGGAACTTGGACTTTTAAACTAGAGTTGAATTGAATTTGCTATCAATATTTGCTACTTAGAGGAAAAGTCAGCCACTATTGCCAAGATGGAATGCAAAAGACATGTCATACTTGTCATATTTTACAGAATAACAAAGAGAAAGACTGACCACTTTATTAGGTTCGCCTGTTCAACTTCTTGTTAATGCAAATATCTAAGCAGCCAATCACATGGCAATAACTCAAAACATTTAGGCATATGAACACAGTCGAGGCGACCTGCTGAGGTTAAAACCAAGCATCAGAATGGGGAAGAAAGATGATTTAAGTGACTTTGAGCATGGCATGGTTGTTGGTGCCAGACTGGCTGGTCTGAGTGTTTCACAGACTGCTGATCGACTGGCATTTTCAAGAGTGGTCTGACAAAGAGAAAATATTGAGTGAGTAGCAGCTTTCTGGAAGAAAATACTTTGTTGATGCCTGATTTCAGAGGAGAACGGCCAGGCAGTTAATTACAACTAAGATATAAGGAAGAGCACGTCTGGATGCACAACACATCGAACCTTGAAGCAGATGGGCTACAGCAGCAGAAGACTGCACCAGCTGACCCTCCTGTCAGCTAAGACCAGGAAAATGAGGCTACAGTTCACACAAGCTCACCAAAACTGATCAACAGATGACTGGAAAAATGTTGCCTGTTCTGATGAGTTTTGAGTTCTGCTTCAACACTCAGCATTTGGCAGAAGAAGAAAAAAACTGCTCAGACTTGTGGTGTAATGATGTGGGGGATATTGGCACCCTTTGGGCCCCTTGGTACCAAATGGGCACTGCTTAAACACCACAGCCTACCTGAGTATTGTTGCTGATCATGTTCATCCTTGTACCCAGCTTCTGACAGCTGCTTTCAGTAAGATAATGCACCATGTCACAAAGCTCAAATCATAGCAGACTGGTTTTCTTTGACATGACAGTGGGTTCACTGTACTTCAGCGGCCCCCACAGCCACTACATCTCATTACAGCGTATTATATTTGCTTCACTGTAAACAGTGGGCGCACGGATCTAAAGGCGTCCTGCCTTTGAAGCACAACAATGTCTCCAGGTATTGACAAGATACTTTGAGGACAGGGGACTCACATCAATTGTCTTTAATGATTCTGTATGTGGATTATTACCCCTGCAGCATGAAATTTGCCAGAGGAACTCACTATCCTTTTTGGAGATGAAGAAGCACTGGAAGGCCATTAGAAACACCAGTCAATTACGATGCCCGATGGATGGATTTTGCAGTCAAGCGTGGTTAAGCTCAACATAAACTAATGGGGAGTCTTTAAATGAGCTTGACCTGCATATGATTTTAATTAGCTTTCCTGCCCTAAAGGCTTCCATTAACTGTTTAAAAAAAATCAATAGTGCCAGTATTGATGCTGAGTGAGAGCTTAAACGATGTCCTAACACTTCACTGATTCAATCCTGATAGAGAGATAGACTGCACGAGAGAAACACACATGGATGCTGTTGTTTACAGCCATTATTTTGATACATCTCTTTTCTGGGTGTCTGGGTGTGTTTGCCTCTTGCTGAATCCAAATTGGTTTTCCACTGCACATCTTCATGGGAAAATAGAGGGAAAAGATTCACAGGACCACATTCATGTGTACACGCGCTTTGCAAAAACAAATATTCAATATGCCTGAATTCTATTTGAATTTGAATTTTTTCATTTCACTACCATCCAGCTTAATTCCCAGCACTGCCAGCCAATGTCAAATGCTTTGAGTGCTTCCAAAGCACCTCACAGATGCCTTGCAGAATTCAGGGAATGAATGAATGGATCGAAACTGTCTCCTGTGCTACTACCGGGACTATAAGTAATCAAAAGAAGGAATGCCACATTTGCTGAATGTCTACGTTCTGTGATTTTGTATGTGCTGCTTTTGCAAACCACGAGAAAACACAGAAATAGCATGCGTTCTGTTTTGTGACCTGCCATCATTACACTGCTTTTATGCTGAGGGTTCTTGTCACTGTGCTCTGGGCCATCTGTACAGTGTCATGAACACTTGAAACACATGAAATCACAGAGATCTGAAAACAGCCACATAAACTGGCTTAAATCTAATTATTAAGAGCTGCTGTAAAATCCAACTTGAATAAGTGACAGCTTAGGCAAGCACCAAAATTGCTGCCTAATTGGCATCAAACTCCAAATGAGAATCCAATCTCCCTGCAATTTGTTGGTATGTGGTATATGTTTAAGTTTACCTTTCCAACTTTCTTACTGAAACAAGATAAGAAGCTTATGTATGAGGATAAATACAGGAGGTAATTAGTGTTTTGAGGGTGTACCGCAGATGTATTTAAAAGAACTGTATGCCAAAGACAACATTAATTTGACTGAAAGCTGTCCAGTAGCCTTACCCCCGTTTTCAACCACAAAAAGTACTCCAGGAATGTTGTATATTATTGTATATTATATTACAAAAAAAAATGCATTCAGTGTTTGCATATGTGCAAACACTGAGTGCAAACAAACACCTTTAGGCAGATGGCATTACCCTTCAACATCATAACTTTTTGCACTTTCACAGATATCATGATGTATTCATGGTAAAATATATTGGCAAGGAACTAAAACACTCCTCCTGGTACGTGTTGAGCTGTTGTTGCATGAAGTGTTACAAACAACTTTGATTGGGTGCAGGGTTTCTATCCATTTTATCAAGCAACTTTTTATTATTCTTTCCCATTTGTATCTGCCTTGCTTCACACAGTGACATTGTATTGGCCCCATACATGAACACACAATCCCTCTTTTGAGTCTGCTGTAACTTTGCATTCCTAGCTCCATCTCCATCACTAAGCTCTCAACAGAAAGTGCTGTAATTTGCTGGCCAATCATCTAAAGAAGTCTTTCTTCCTACTGTGATGATATCGGCTTCCTTTTCTAGAGGTATACTGTCACTCCCTATAGTCTCAGGAAGGAAAAATGGATGTGACCCTTATGACACTAAATAGCTGTCAACCGAATCTAAACTGGGCCAGTTTCTTGTTCTCCCTCGGCACACCTGCAATCCCCCTCCACCCGCTGTGGTGGCTGTCTTTACTATGACAGTGTAGAAAAGCTCCTTAGACTCCTTTGCCCCATCCAGATGGTGGCTATAACAGCCACCCGGACAATTTATCATGTGTATCTGCTGACTACAGGGAGTTAACAGGTAATTAAAATCATCAGTCACGCAACAAAAGAAGAGAATAAAGAGGTGGCAAAGAAAAAAAAAAAAGGAAAGAGGACCTTTCTGTATGTTTGGAGCCATTTTTACATTCTTGCGGTGGCTTTGAGGTGCAGTAAGAGAAAGGGATGAGAGAAAAAGAGAAAAGAAGGAAAACAAAGAAACAAATCAAAGAAATCTGGTGTGATAAGGTTTGACATTGGATGGCATCTAACTTGCAAATAACGAACAACATTTAAACCTTTGTTCTCTTATTGACAATCTGCACCAAAGCAGTGAAAGCGGGATGGGACGACAGACAGATACAAAGTGAAAAGAAGCATCGCACACTGTCACATGGAGAAGGTTTGTGTGCTAGCTAGCCTGTCTGACACTCCGAGGTCCCGTATTTAATAAGGTCCCAGCTTGCCACTGATCCCTCTTGTTCCCACTTAATGGGGATGTGGAGAAGCAATGACGTGTGGGAAAAGCCAGTGAAACCAGCCCTATACTGGCCCACCACAATCAATACTCATTTGGCCTCCACCTCTCTTTCCCCAAAAGTAATTAATGAGAAGAACGGAAGTATCTGGCCGCTGACAGTTGATTTCCCTGCCGGTCCCTGTCCTTAACACCCTGTCCATTTCTCACGCTTCTACTTAAAAGCTTCATTATGGTTGAAACCAAGCACTCAGTATTGGAAAGTGACACAGATATAGGCCGACACAAACGTCAATGAGCATAATGTTCAAAGATGTGAGAAAGTAAAAAGCTAATAGAAGGAGTGCCATACTCACCACTTTAGGTTAGTTAGATTAAATGCATATGTCTTTGCTTGCTCACAGCTTGCATTTTTATTCATTAAAATACATTTAAAATACTTTGTTTAAGGCAACACAATGGTGTGTTGTTATCTCTTTACAGCAAGAAGGCCTTGGGTTTGTTTCCACTGGGTGGTTGGGGCCTGGATATTTTCCCTGTGTCTGTGTGGGTTTTCTCCATGTACTCCTCCAGCTTCCTCCCACAGCCCAAAGACCTGCACGCTAGGTTAAATTAGCCATAGGTGTGAATGTGAATGGTTGTCTGTCTCTGTGTTAGTCTTGTCCAGGGTCTGCCCCTGCCTCCTGCCCTGTGACAGCTGGGATAGGCTCCAGCCCAACTGTGACCCTGAATTGGATAAGTGGAAGAAAATGGATGGATGTAATATGGTCAGGCTTAATCTAATTACTCTGTAATAATTTTTTTTTAAAATATTTATTTGTTTAAAAAGCTCAAGCAGAAAAAGGCTGTTTTACTAATCTCCAGAGCAAGAATATTTCAACACACAAGTAAATTATTTTCTGTGTATTTGGATTTTATCTCAGCTTAATTTAGTTACAATGTTCAACCATTCTGCTTGCGTAAGACTCCAACTTACTTGATTTTGATAAAATATTTCACTAAGCTTTTACAATGATAATAATGGGAGTGACAGTGACAGTTTTGATGACTGTGATTATGGGTTTCCAAAGGAAAATAAATATATAATTTCAGTGCTGTCTCTGACTTCCTATTTAGGTAGGAATCCAATCTGTGTTGGAAAAAGTATCATGACTTGTTACACAAATATAGCCATCAGTGGATATCAAACAGAATCTAAACTTTTTGTAGCTTCAAAATCTCCTCTCATCCCCTCTCTGAACAGAACTACACAGGGAGAGGAGTGAAGTGCCACTGCAGAGGAGGTACAGTATAAATAGCAGTCGACCCTGCTGTAGCACCCACAGCAGACTCACTGCAGCACCACAGTTTCCTATAGAGCAAATTTTCAGCAGAGCCATCTATACAAAAGCCTGCTGTCAAAGTCAGCTATCCCGGAGTTAAAATAGAACACACAGCTGATACAATGTTGTATGAATAGGCCATGAAGGATTGTTTGAATCTAGAAGCATGCACTTTAATAGCACTCATAATGTGCAAGGTGATGGTAAATGTGGTAAAGAATAATGCAATCCTTGTCTTGGCCGATCACACACTGCTTCAAAAAAAATGTGCAAAAGGTCACAGTTTGATGTTTTCTATGGAACAAAGAAAATGCCATTTTGCTGGAGATGTTTCCATTTTCTCTTAATCATCTTCTTCTACAATTGTGCTGCTCTACACTGACCGAGTACACACCAGCTTTTACTGGCTGATACTTCCACATATCCGCAAGCAAAGGTGGTGCAAACTGTTGACATTGATTAATCCAGTGATTATCTGTTTAGGTATTAAAGTAGGTGGAGGACAGGGTACAAAGGGTTAATAACACATGCACATCATGTACACGACAATAGAAGGCTTGTCAGTGTATTTGATGTCTTAGTGTGAATACAATTGAATACACTGTGAAAGTGTAGTACAAACTTTAAGACCTTAAGCTGAATCTGTCTCCAGTGGTTGTTAAAATGTATAAAGGTCTATGGAGATTTAAGTTAGAACTGCTGTCATTATGAATAGTTTGATGGAGTGAGGTTAATACAATTTCATTTAAATGAACTGAACCGACAAAAGGCATTGACAATTGATTTATCCAACTTTCAGAAGACAATGGGGCTGCATTCTTTGGAGGAAATTCAGCCTGAAGATTGAAGAGGGGATTGAGGTGGGAGTTCAGAGAGAGAAAACTTCAGAGAACATCCATCAGGATTGCAGAACAATGAATCCAATCACTCTGTATTAATGAGCCAATGCTTAAAATAGTTCCCGTTGTGAGGTGAAGTCAGGGGAAATGATCTTTGCAGGAGGGGAGAAGCTTCCTGATAAAAGTCTCGGCATAAATCATTTTGCGGAAGAGAAATAGCAAATCTCTTTTCCTTCAAACTCTCCACCTGCTTTTAGCACTGCTGAATAGTGATCCAGGGGAATAGCTATTCTTAACAGTGGATGTGAATAGGTGACTTACAGCACAGCTCCTCTGGAGGGCTCACAGGAGCTGACTGAAGGTATTCTACATGGCCACACACAACACAGCATGTAGTCAGTATGTGGTCAGTTCAGTGATGACCTTAATAACTTAAAGCAAAAGGACATTAAGGTTCAGGCATTCTTATAATGTTGTCAAAAATAACAATGTTTCAAGACATGTTGCTTGAACATTTTACAAACTTTCAGCACTCTTCTCTATAGATAGCATAATATAATCTACAGGTTCTCCTGTTTTTTTGTGTGAGTTAGCACATACATTAAGCCCCAACAAATGATTTAGACAAACAATGCACTATGCCTTCACCACAAGTGTACATGTCTATACAGTCACTTTAATTAGCCATAGCCCATAAAGATATGGCATAATGGATGTGACAAGTGGACTGTAGAGGCAACAACAAGGCAACCCCAAAAAAGGCTTTTACAGGTGGTGGCCACAAACTATTGCTCTGTCCTTATCCCTCCTGACAGATTTTTCTCTAGTTTTGCTTTTGCTTGTGTTCTTGTCACTGCTGGTAGCATGAGACGTTACCTGCAGCCCATTCAGGTTGGACAGGTAATCCAGCTCCTCCGAGACAGCACATCTATATGTGCCGTCATGAGAAGGTTTGCAATGTCTCTCAGCAAAGTCACAAGAAGGTGGAGGAGATATTGTGAGACACGTTGTTGTGTGAGGAGAGCTGGACAGGGCAACAACCCAGGGGGAAGGAACAGGAAGAGCACTGCCAGTGCCCTACAAAATGACATCCACTCGTGTATGTTTCTCAGAAAGCATGACACATGAGGGTGGCCCGATGTCCTTTAGTGAGACCTGCACCCCCACCCAGCACTGCAGCATGACTGGCATTTGTCAGAGAACTCCAAAATGGGTGCACAACTGTGAAAAGAGTATTTAGGCAGTTCCCTGATGATGAAGACATGATGCCAATGACTAGTCCTCAGGTTCACTAGACCTGAATCCAATTGACAAACTCTGGCACATTATGTATTGGTGCATCTGATGCGGCCAAATGGCACTACAGGCTATCCAATAGGTCACTGATGCCCTGATCCAGGTGGGAGGAGATCCCCCAGGACACCATCCAGGATGCTACTGGAGCTTCAACCTCTTACAATTCAACATACTTGAAAGTAGTGATTTTGGAGTGTGTGTGCACCTCAGTCTTCTAAATGTACAGGCACTATGAAGTCAATAGTCCTTGAGTCCTTGAAAGAAATAATAAAGGTTTTTTTCCCCCAATGAAACTGTTTTTAATGTGTGCTTTCAAGAAAAACAACCAATATTCCCGATTGATTTTAATATATATATTTTTTCCTGTGTACCAAGTCCCAGAAACAAACACTCACTCATCAAATTGTCCTTTTTTCAATTGCTCTTTTTTGTTACCACTGTGGAAGAGCCACTATGCCAAAAAAGGAGCAGTGGGGTTATTTTAAAATGCACAAAAGCAAATAAATTAATTTGAAAATCATACTGATCTTCCAAGAAATTCACAAGGATCCCTTAAATATGCATCAAAAGTTTGAGTTAACTCTATGACTTTGTCTCTAGCTCACCTATCTGTTGTTACCCATATTAAGCAGGTGAGTATTTGTATGCTGTAACCTGAATATTAATAAACAGAATACAAGGCCATGCTATTGGTACAGATCTCCCTACTGAGCCCAGCTGTGATAATTTGCCCCTTCTACCCCCACTCTTTGCATTTTCTAGCCTTTGTTTTACCACACAAGATTAAAACAAAATCAAATGCTATATGATTTTATTAGTGCTTGAAAATAATATTACAATCTCCCTATCTCTTTCTTACCAAACTGAACAATTGAGATAGGCCAAAGATCTTACATTTATTGTTTATGGCATGGGTAAAACATGACAATCACCTTTAGCATTCTCAATGTTTAGCTCAACATCTGTTGTTTTTCTCCACAGCTCCAACTAAACTAGTCTGTGCTCTTGTCTCTGTGTTGTGTATATGTGTGTGTGTATGTGTGTGTGTGGTAGCAGCAGGTCATGGGCATTGACATAAGAAGGTGCTGAAGGGCATAAAATGGGCAGGGGGCAACAGATGCCCCAGGTCACATGAAGCCCTGTGGGAATCAGGCTAAATAAATCTGCCGACAAATTCACTGGGTGAACACCTGCTAACACTGTATCACAGATGCACAAAGTTATTCAGTCTACACACACACACACACACACACACACACACACACACACACACACACACACACACACACACACACACACACACACACACACGCGCGTATGTGCATACCCTCATTATAAACTGCTTCTGGGTTCATCTTATTTTTACACTTGTAGATATAAATTGTTGAGCTAACTGTTTAGCTTCCTCGTATATATTGTTTTTTAAAAAGAGAAGCAAAAAAGGGTGTAATAAACCAAATGTTTACAATTATAAATAATATAAAAATACTTGCATTAAAGGCCTAACAAATATATTGGTAATATAATGCTTTTCTAATTTAATCATACATTTTCTAGATTAGTCCAGGGTCATCTAACACATCCTGAACTCTCTTAGACAGCTTTCTTGTTATTTCTTTAAGCAGTCTTCATGAATAGTTCTCTAGGTTTCTTGAAGGTCATTGAAAGCTCTTCTTTTGATGTTGGCTGTCTTTTGTTTTGTTCTTTATCAAGATGATCAATGCTTTAATAATCTTGAGATCTGGGCTCAGGGGAGGCCAATCCATAGACTGATAGTGTTTTCCTATCAGGTATGCTTTTAGTGCATTGCAGTGTGTTTGGGATCATTGTCATGCTGAAAAATGAAGCTGTTGCCAATCAGATGCTTTCCAGATGGTACTGCATGGTGAATCAAAATCTGACAGTACATTCAATTTTAACAAGATCCCCAACACCACTGCAGCCCCAAACCAAGACAAAGCTTCCACTGTGTTTTACAGATGGCTGCCACTCACTGTTGTACATCCTCTAGACCTAACAATCTGAATTCAAAATTCAAGGACACTCAAAGACCTGCTGCCTCTGATTTTCAGTCCAGTTCTTGTGTAATATGGCACACCTCAGCCTTTTCTTTCTGTTTTCCATCCTTAAGAATGGCTTCTTGACAGCCATCTGTCCATACACACTATTTCTGATGAGGCTTCAGCTAACAGTACTGTAGATGGATCAACTTTATATTTATAAGGTAAAGCTTCTACATGAACGTGTGTTGGCTTGCATTGTAATTATTAACTGGTAATTTCTACTAAACATTCTTTTTTATTTATATTTTTATCCAGAAGCCAGCATCTCTATATAGGGTAAAACATGTTGTAGGTCAGCATGACTGTTCTCTATAGAGGTTGAAAATACAATGCTATAGTATCATAGATTAATAATATAGTAAATTTCTGACACATCAAGCCATCCATGTAGGCACACTTTCCTAGAAGACTATGGGGTCATCCCTTACTAATTTACTTCCGCTGTGCTGGGGCATATCCCAGCATGAATCGGGGGAAAAGTAGGAAAATAAAACCAAACAGGTCTGTAGTCCATCACAGGACTGACACAGATACAAATACAAATGCTCCAACATGACCAAATTCACACTAGGGGGCTTTTTTCACCTGATCTGTTATTTTTGGGCTATAGCAAACTAGGCCCCCTGAAGAGAGCTACACAAACACAGAAAGAGCAGACGAGGCTGGTGCGCAGATTAAAGTCTAATACCTTGTTGCTGAGAGGCAGAACCCCAAACCACTGAGCTAATATATCATCTCTTCATTCAAATCAGCTTTAAACAGTAAAATAGATATGAATAAAGAGAATCACTTTGTCAGTTAAACCTTAATTTTCCTAAGTATTCTAATTAAAAAACTAGATATCTCTGCATCCCGAAGTTATGCTTCAATACAGCTGAATCATTTTGTCAGCCATCTTTAGATAGACAAATGAATGAAGTGCCACATTTATCATCTGTTCCGTCTTGACTAGGTTTGATAATAGGTTGTTGTGCTAACACCATGCCAAGTCGTCTGCCACATTCTCTCTGTTGGCCCTTTATTTCTCATCACTGAATACACATGACAGATGTACCATCAGTGAATAATGAGGGACATGTGTGTTCCAGAGTTAATGATTAACGTTGTTAAAGTAAGCCGTCTTTACGTTCGTTTACGTTGAAATATTGTTGCAGAATGGGGGTTGGACTAAGGGTTTGAAGAACATAGTTGTATTAAATACAGAACTGTTATCAATAAATAGTAAATCACATTATCTGTTTCCTTCCCCATGTGAAAACACGTTTGGATGCCAGTCAGAGTGCATATTTGTGATAAGCAAACCGCTAGGAGGTTTGTGTGATTAGTACAGTCCAGTACCAGTCCTTCAAAGCACGTCATCACAGAAGAATCAGTGTTCTAGGTCTTTAATCATTAAGACATGTTACCCAGTTCATTCTAGGAACAGGAGCCATGATAGCTGTCATGCAGCAGCTGGTGATTTGGCTTGTTGCAAAAGATGGGGTGAATATGTCTCTAAAAGAACTGCCATTCTCCCTAAGGCTTTGTCTGTGGTTCAGTGTTGAGAAATTTGACTCAACTATAGACTCCGGTCAGTTTGACTGGCAGCATGTCACTGCCTCTTTCTCCCCACTTCTTTTTTCTGAGATGAATTGCAGAGTTACCACGTGCATCTGTCTTTTTCAATGATGTGGTAAAATTTTTTTTATCCATACTGCTGCTTTTGCCACTGCAGTGTTTTTGGTTTGGGTATGTTTCTATGTTTACAATCCAATTGAATTTCAAATCAAATAACTTTATGCATCAGTGCAGCATTGACGTAATGTCTCATGATTGTGGCATGTGATGTGACAGGTTTTAGTAATATACAGAAAATATACTGGATTGTTCAATGAGCATTGAATGAACAAATCAAGCAATGACTTTATACTGCAGGTCATTTTGTGTTTAAAAAAATATTTTCTTGAATGGCTACAGTGCCAAAAGTGGCAACAGTTATGGTTGCCAATAGCTTATTTTCCCCTTAAAAATAACTGTAGTTCATTTCTTTTCTAGCTTTCCCATTGAAATTTATTACAGCTTAAATTTTGCGAGTGTAGATGCTTTGACTGACACCTGGATGCTGACACAGGCAGCTGTACCTGGTAGCTGACTGCTACGCTTCACTTGGAGTCATTTGAATTCCTGAACTGGACCTCTTGACTGTGTTTGTGGTGTTGGTACCTTTGGGAGCATTTTTAGGTAATTATCTGACACATAAAATGATCTTGCTGTGCAGCACAGCCCATCCAAGACATCTGTGTTCCAGTTAGTGTGAGCAAACTTGAAATATTTTACAGTATTTCCTTGTTAAAAGGTATCTGTATCTCATATTGCACACACACAGTTATCACAAACCTTTGGATGATGCTACTGTGGCTACATCTTTCTTTTATATACAATCTGTAGTTGCTATAATTTCTTGAAGAATGATGTCATGTAGGATAACTTCCTTATTCTATTGACATATAATGGAATCTAGTCTAGGACAAGTGCTGTAGATTGGCTGTAGATACAAGTCTAAATTTATAAAAGAGAATGTTGGACTTGCATAAAAGGACATATATAGTGGAAAGTATGCACAAAGAGGTAGGTTATGTTGTAGAATAAACTATTAGAGTATTTTCTAGCTGAAAAGAAGAGGAGGGGGATTTCAAGAGGTCTGAATTGGTAACATGATGGGTAACCAATTCGGGGAAGACTTTGAATAAATTTTGGTGATAGTGGTTCTAAGTACGTGAAGAGCCTAAGCTGGTGGGAAACACTGAAGATCTTGATCTTACGTTCTCTAGATCTCATCTTCTGTTTCTCTTCCACCCTCTAAACAGCCCCTCTGTGGCGGCTGTCTTTATTTATCTTTTTTCTCATCTCTTTCTTCCCTGCATCTCGTTCCTCTCTTCTCTCATTCTTTCTCTTTTGCAGAGCTGATGGCAGCGCCTCGGTTGTGATCCAATCACAGGCTGGCTGCAGCAATCACCGTCTGCTGATTGGTTTTATAATCCTCAGTGAGGATCTCAGAAGGGAGAGAATCAGCTGGCTAAGAAGTGCTGCTCTAAGGGCTGTCATACTGACACACACATGCACACATCAAAAAACACACACACACACACACACACACTTTATTCCTTAAACTCTGCAGCTATATTCTATTTTCTTGACTTCACATAATTTCTTTTATTTTGTCTACAAAATTTTTCTAGGATTGTGAGTGCATGAATGAACGCATGTTCTTGTGTGGCAGGATCGAGCGACAAAAGAGGAACTTCTAACCTAACTTCTGTGTCTAAAATAAAATGTTATTCATCTTGTGTGTCTGAACTCTTTTGACTGCTTTTCTATGTATGTGCATATATAGGCGATAATAGCATCTGCTGCATCTGAGCCCTGCAACACCTTACTAGAGCTCAGCTGAAAATACAAGTGAATGCAAGCAGTAAAGCCATAAACACTTCAGCCCAAACTCCCAGATCAATAAGCTCAGCTTTAATTCTCATTTTTATACATCCAGAGAAGAAAAGCTAATCTTCAAGGCACAATATCATAGCTAAATCCCCATATACTCACAGGTAACAGTGGAGGTTGGATTTGCCTTCTAGCATGGATAACAATATGAGAATAGAAAATGTAATTACTCAACACACCCAGCCAGGTGCTGTTCATAAAAAATACAATAACTCATACATAAACACACATACACAAGTGGCTACACAAAAGACAGAACCCAAATCTGTGTGTACACTTACTACTTTCTCTATTCTCACAACTGGCCATATATATTTATAATGATTATTTAAGTACATTCTGTGTAGGCCACTTAATATAATCTGCAAGGTCTTGGTAAGACTGTAACTTACATCTAAAATCCTGAGCTTGGCAACTTGCATTTTAATAAATAATTTCAAAATCCTGCTTCAGATACTTGCTTTCTGCATTGTTCAGCATGTTGCATCAGACTCTAACCCACTGTATGTCCTATTTCCTGTGTCCTTGTCCTACATCTGTGAAGTTGTATATGGAAAAATATTACTCCTAGTAGTGTGTGCTTTCCTCAGTGTCTGTCAAAATGAACTGTACAGGTATTCTTTGTTGTATGCATAAAAGAAGCAGTCTAAAAATTCATTAAAAACAGGGTGATGGGTCCGTATATGCCATGAGAGGTCTCAGTTTTCTTGGAATATTTCCTGTGTTATCCAGCACTCGTGAAAGCATTTTGAATGAGGGTATAATTTTCCCCTTTTGTTGTTCAGCTACTATCCATGGATTTTTTTTTTTACATAAGATATTTGCTAGTTGAAGTTCAGTGCTTTTCAATTTGGGGGCCATAAAGCCAATGAAGGAGGGAAGTGGACGAAAAGGGGAAAATAAAGAGTGAAACTAAATTGAATTAGTGTGATATCTGTGGCAATACACAAAACAAGTCTTTTTTTTCTGATTCTATTATACTGTCCTTTATGACAGTAAAATTAGCACTTTTTTGTTAATAACTGAGTTGGGGCATTAGCTTCTTGATGGCTTCTGAAAGAGAGCATAATGTGTTGTAATATGCTGTAATGCTTTAGGTTTATGCACTATACATGTACAGCTAGTGATATAGAGTATACAGTCCTGGACAAAATCTTGCCACACAATCTTGAATAAAATTAATATCTTGACTTCCAATTAATTAAATAAGGTCAGGAATGACTGAAATTAAATATTATTAGCTGGTTATTCATTCAACAGCAGTCGTTCTTGTTGCATTGAAATAGTTATAATTTCTAGGCCACAATGAACTTCAAATAGAGTGATTTTAGCTATGAAAACAGAAACATCAGGTGCAACAGCTGCTCTGAAAACCTGAGACCAAAGTTTTAATCATTTAAAACCTCAAATTCAAGTCTCCTGCTGAAGTTGCAGAAGTCTTCAATGTGTCTAAACAGCAAACGGAGAGAATTTGAAAGCGCTCCAAAGAGGCTGGGGATGTTCATGACAGACCCAGGTCGGGGCAGGGCACGTAAGACAACTGCTCAAGAGGACAGCTTGCTGATTCGACACTAAGGCCGGACCACTGTCAGCAGGCTGGCCAGCTTGAGGAGAACTGGATGCCAGCAACTGTTCTTTACTCCTAACAATCTCTATGGTCACATTGTTGCCATGGAAACAGCACAAAAAATGAAAACAAACAAACAAAAACAAAAAAAGAGCAGCGGCAGATTTTTTTTTCAAGTGACTCATCAATGGAGCTCCGTCATTTGAGTCTCCAATATTGTCGCTGACCTGCTGGAGCTCATCTTGACCCTCAGTTTACCCAGAAAGCCATCAAGTTTGGGGTTTATGGCTTGGGGTTACATCCAATGCAGTGGTAGCAGGGGGAACTGTAAGGTGGATGGAAACAAAGTGCTAAAGAGATTCTTGCTTCCCAGTATGTTCCCTACTACTAGCGTGTTTAAATACATTAGGAAGATGGAGGCTCCTTGCCATACACCAAATTCAACTAAGAAATTTCTAAAGGTGACGATCAAAGTCCTCCAGGCTTGACCAGCATAGTATACTGATGTGAATATTACCAAGCACATCTGGGGCCAAATGAAGGAGGAGGATTCTTGGAAGAGCAAACCAAAAAAAACTTTGGGATGCCTGCAAGACAGATTTCTACTCTTTACCAGATGACTCCATAAAGAACCGCTATGAATCTTTGCCATGCAAGATTTACATTTTTATGTTTAGACTATGATGATTTTTCATTTGTTATTGTATTTACTTCATTAAAACAATAAAAAGTGTTGACGTTAAGTTGATTGATTATAATATGAGACAAAGCCTTTGTCCAGCAAGAAATTGACTTATGAAATAAATGGATTTTAATTTTGGTAACACTTACATGAACTGCAGACACTTAATATTAACGTGAGATATTACTGACTCCAGCTGAAAAACAGAAGCAACTATATTGGCTCTTATAAATATAATGCACACATGTGACAAGAACACACAATAAACATTGCGGGAGTTGCAGTTAGTAGGAGACTAACATGATGGACTGCTCATGCTGGGCTTCTCCATTGATGCCAGAATGACAGTGCCTTGTTTCCGCACTTGTCTCTTAGTTTCTCAGTAGGTAACAAAGAGATGCTACAGATATTTTGCTCCGTGAGCCACAAGTGACAGAATTCAAAAACCACACAGAGATAAGAATAAACACAGCCAAGGGATATATTTAGGTGGATGCCCCATCGCAAAGGCTTTCTATGGTTAAAGTGACAAAGCAGCAAATACTGCATAATGCTTAAGAACCTCATTCCTCAATGGGGAACAGAATGAAGAGGAAAAAGTCTTCTGGGCATTAGTAATATATTGGTTATACCACTAGTTTTCTGTTTTCTGTGAAAGTGGCAAGAGAGCAAAAGCTAGTATTAAAAATCACACAGTGGTTAAAAAATATATGCACACACACAAGGCTTTAAGTGGGTGAGCTATTGCTCTTTGACTGATAGCTTCTGCTGACTTCCTTGTATAATGGCACAGTGAAAGAGCAAGGGCAACAAGGATTACTAAATGATGGTCAATTCAGCAGTCATTTTAAATACCATGATTTTCTAGTGTTATGTGGTTGTACTTTGAAATTTGCTGTTATAAAGTGAAACTGCAGCTCTGGGGTTTTCTTCTAGTGAATCCATGAACTGCACTACTGGCTCTGATAGGTCTTTATTTACATATACTTCTCTATTCTGGCCCTGCCTCTGTTATGTCCTGTGTTTTTTCCCTCACATTACAAGGAGCACTTGTTAAGTGCTATTAGCTGCACCAGTACAAGAACAAACTATTAGCTCTGGCTTATATGATTATTTCCTTTTGTAAAGCCTAGATCAGATGTAGAATTTCTTTGTACTCACACTGGTGTTAGAATAAATTAATATTCAATTTTTGTTCTTTTATTCAATATCTAATTTTGTCCAGTTTGGCTTGCCTACTTCTGATGGACATGTTTCATTTGTTAATATTATGGTTTTCTTTTTTTTAATTTTAAACAAATACGAATATTCAAACAAAAAAAGTATTTATTTCCTTTGCTCCCTTGTTTGAAAACAAATAGGAGAATGGGAGCTCGAGGAAGGTGTCATGTACTGTATGTTGCTGTAAATTGAAACTATCCCACAGCTTTGCCTTTAGCCCAGTGTGCACGTTCACTGGGGTGAAACTGAACTGCTGGGATCGCCCATTCTTTCTGGCCCAGAGGGAGAAATACATGGAGACTACAAAGCTGAAGTCTACCCCACTCTCTAACACATATACATAGACATACACACACTGCTCCCCCATGAGGTCAGCAGGGTAAGGTGTGGCTTGAGGAAGGCATGTACCCTTCACTTCCTGTCAGTGACAACATAGGTTTGCACCTGGCTTTGCATGACTGAATCCAAATCACTCTCTCTATCCTTTCCTTTTTTACACACTCCCAAATATGTTCCTAACATCCCCCAAAACCTTAATGTTGTAGCATGAAACTTTAATAAGTTCCTTGGAAAAACTGACTTGTTGAAAAAGCATGCATACAGTTATAAATACGGCAAGAAAGCACTTTGTTCTGCTTGCTCATCCTAGCTCCCTGTCCATGTTGGTCTAATTTCCTGGACTAATGCTCCGATTTTGTTAAATAACAGATATCATCATTACTTTTCTTATTATGTCTGTGCACCATCTCATCTTCCAGATAGTCTCATTAATTTGGCTTTACAACATAAGAATTGGCTGACAGCATACCAAACAGATCAGTATGAAGGTTTTTTTTATAGGCGTGGAATAATACAGAATTTAACAGAAGATTAAGTCTGTGAAGGAAAAACAAAATCTTCAACAAGGTCTGTGTATAATTAAAACAACAATGAAGAAAGGATACGAGCACCTTAAAAAGTAGCTAGAAGACCAGTTTTGTTCTCTGTAGTCCACACTCCTCTTCTGTCTCAAATCCATTTCTCTCTGGGCTCTAATTACACAAGGGACAGTCATTCTCATGCTGTCCTTTACTCACTTCTGTCTCTCAAATGTCAGCTTTTTTTGTATGCCACCCCCATGAACACACTGTCTATTTGGTTTCAGTGAAGAAAAAAAAAGAAGGTAAAGATGTATGACATCTTGAGTGTTTCTGAAAACTGTCGAGCCATAATTTGGCACATCAAAGTCACCATCCTTGGAGACTGTGAAATTTTTGTTTTTTTGTGATGATGATAAGTGATGACAAAAAAAAAGATACACTATTAATACACTATCAATAAAAAGGGATGAAAATCCAGGCAATAAACAACTGTTAATATGTCTGTGTGATATGATGACTAATTACACTTGCAGTCTGTTTGGTTTAATCAAGAAAAGCATAGCCAGGATGAACATGGAGAAAATTGCTGTATGTCCCAGTGAAACTTGGTGAGAATCGTTCTGTCTGCTTCTTCAACAGAAGAATATGCACACAATATTTTATTCATCTTGCAGAGGTTTTTATTTGACTTATGATGAGTGACCAGGCAGGGCTTGACTGTCTTACTCAAGGACACTTTGACAGGAAAACCTTCTGTTAACAGGACTGTATGGTCTGTGGGGATTTACTGCCAGCAAAGAATGTGTGTGTGAGTTATGTGTGCCATCCATCTGTGCCCCCCCCCCACACACACACACTGGTGAATAACCAATAAGATGGGCATTTCATGTCCACACACATACAGGAACTAATAGATGTGACTTTTCCGTGACACTTAGAGAAATATATTCAGACACTCAGCCATCAGCAGACTCAATCAATAATGCATGAGGTGACGTGAACACACCGGGGAAAAATCTGCGCAGCCCCACGCAGGTCTACAGGTCACTTTATGAGGGTTTGTCCACAAACAAACAATTAACTAAGATTAACTAAGATGGACAATTAATTTTTTTTTAGTTTAAAGCATGAACCATATTAAGATTCAACTATATATATATATATATATATATATATATATATATATATATATATATATATATATATATATATATATATATATAAATTATCATTTGTGCTTTAAACATTAAGTGTGATAGTTTGAGATTTTCACATTATATTTGTTTTTTGTGTAAGAAATATAGAATCTCCTCTCCTTTTTAAGGCAATTATGCTACATATACAACAAATAACAGAGATGCTTTTAATTGAGCACTTATATCAAATATGTGGATTGGCATTTGCTGAAGGTTAAAAAACCAAAAATGAATAAATATAAGAACCAAAAGAACAAAAAATTATTTGGGATCCCCATTTACTGTAAAGAACTTTATATATAAATCTGAATATGATTTCAGATCCAGTATGCTGGAGTGCTGCTTCAACAGTTTTTTCACTTATTGTTTTCTTTCTCTTTTTCTACCCTTGCATCGTACTTAAGTTTCCAAAGTCCTTTAGCACTGGCCTCCATTACTTCCAACTGCTGACTGAACAGTTTTACTGCTAAAACCTGTAATGGAATTTCTTATTTAAATTATGCACTTTTATTCTGAAGGTCAGATGCCCTTACAGTGGAAGTTGCATTGTAGCTCATTTCTTCTATAATTTTTTTTCTTTATAGTTTTATTTACAGAATGCAGGGTATGTAGGGGGCATCAGGAGAAATAGAGCCACAAATTATTAATCTGTACCCTGGAAAGGTCATACTTAAACATGATATGCTATGGCATTAAGCCAAAAGTCAAGTACAGAACTCCCACTTTGTATTATTTCTTACATAGTGGACTGGATGCTTTAGGACACTGTGTATACACTTTCCCCTGCTGTAGAATAAAAGTATGAATTTGTAATAGTACTGTTTCTTTGTAGCAATTGTTAGAAAAAACATTAAATCCCATGTAGAGGTCTCCAAGGCTCATTAAATACTTCAGCCAATGATTCTTTAATGGATAAGGCAGTATTGCACAATTAACTTTAACAAATACCAAATCATCTGTCTGAACCAAAAGGTGCAACATTATATGCTTTGAGAATACCAATAATCTCCAGTCAGGTCAACTCAAGCAACAGGGAACTGACAAACACACTAATTTGTGTACCTAATGTGCAGGAATGTCTAATAATGATATATAATCATTATTTGTCTCATATGATCGCGTGCCAATGTGAATTTTTTTCCCCATAGACTGTTTATTGTTGCTATAGATCACAGGGCTTTCTGTGGTAATCACCAGTGATGCTGCAATCCCAAACCATTTAGGTCATGACTCTACAGCAGCACCAGTTAAATGGAACTATAGTCATTATGTCTTTGTGTTTGTGTGTGTGCAAGTGTGCAAAATAGTATGTGCGTGCAAGTGTGTATGTATGTGTGTGTGTGTGTGTGTATGTCTGTCTTACTCAGCATTATCTCTCCATTACAGGTGCAGGATTTTTCACACACCCTGCGCTCTGTTGCACGGTTGTAATGCATGTGTTTGCATGTGTGCATTTGTGTGTACAATGCTATTTGCACAACTGCAAACACAGCACTCGCCTCTTCGAATACATGGCGGTCTTTCCTGACAAGTGCATTCAATCATGTTAATTTTTTACAAATACAGCATTATTCAACCATTGAATACAAAACTGTGAGTTTACCTCTGTAAGCTTTTGTGAAAAGGCAACAGGTTATAAGAGCATTTTTATTCAGATTTCAGGTTTACTTAACTTTCAGGCTGATAAAACTTGTGAACAACAACCAATGCAACATGTAACGTGGCTGACCATGTTTTTAGCTTTCCCAGCATTTGAATAAGCTATTTTATTGCTAATCTATGATAATAACACAGTTATACCACAGTTGTACAACTGCAATCTAATTCATATATGACTTAAAATAATATAACGCATAAACAGCGCTTTTTAACTAAAACTATATTTTGGAAATAAAAAGTATAAATTCATTGTAGTGCCATGCTGCACCCACTTGCAATGACATTGACTTGCAGAGCTTATTAATTAGTACTCAAGCACCAAAGGGATGTGAACAGCCTTTCAGTATTTTTACTGTAGAGAAGCCCTTATAAAATGTTGTTTTACCATCTGCATAGTCAGGTCACAGAGCAGATGCTCATAATATATATAGTCACAGCAATGCATGAAAACTTTAAAGAAAAAGAGATCAGAAGAAAATTATGACAGATTTAAATGGCAAGTTAGACTAAAGCGTGTGGGTATAAGGTCAAACAGCAATGTTACCGTTTACAGTTTCACCTTTTGGCTTCCTTCTCTGTCTTCAGCTTTTAAAATTCCGATTTTATTAAAACATTGGGGGAAAAAAAACATTAACCAAGGCAGCTCAGTGCAGTGTCAGGACTGATTTTTAAAACTTTATTAAAACTTTGAAAAAAAAATGCATAAAATAAAAACTCACTGCAGTCTTAAACTGACTTGAAGAGTTCATGGGCAGACTTTTTTTTCATGTTGAGATTAATAATGCCACTTGAAGAAAACTGAAGAAAGCGAATCCATTTTGTATGTATGTGTGTGAGTGTGTCTACTTGCTTTCCTTGAGGATTGCACTCTATTAAAAGTCAGGAGTGTCGGAAGAGAACAAACAGCATTATGCACACACTGAAAGAAGTTGCTGTCACACACACACACACAAGAACCCCCTGTTACCCCAAAGCACTCAAAGTGATAGGTGAACTTGAAAGTTGGTCTGCTTTATAAACTGTGTAAAAGAAAACATATATTTACCGCTGAGACCATCTCATCTGCTCAATAAAGATGAGAGGAGCTTCACAGCACAGAGTGACTATAAAGAGATTGAAATTACACTAGAATTCAGTCTTCCTGTGGAGACCAAGCACTTGAATGCAACAGCAGACAGCAGCTTTGGCAATACATTTGGTGTATTATGAATAGAGAAAAAAAAGTTCTACAAAGTTAACGGTACTATTGTTGCCATGCCCACATACTGCAGCACAAAAATAATTAGCAAACAATGGGCAATGACGTCAAAAAACATGAAAAGAATATAATATGGGATTTTATATATCAAACGACTAGGAGGAATCAGGTGTGGATACATTCAAAGCATGTTTCTAAAGCATGAAACTCCTTTGGGTTGCTGGCAGGTAGTAAGTGACAATGAGTCACGTCTGTGTTTCAGTTCCAGTTTAACTCCCGGGTTTCATGCTAATGTGGAGCTACGGCTGGTGATTTGAGCAGTATTGTTAGCTAAAACTTTTCTGTACATTTGATACAAGAGCTTTTGAACCAGCTTGTCCATTTACCCCCAACTGCAGAAAATCCACACAGAAAAGAAACTGATCATAAATTAAAGCTGCAAGAAGTGAAATTATGCAAAGTAAATTTGAAGGAAAAAAAAAAACTTTCAATGGCAAACTCATTTTAGTCACTGCACTTAGAAGTTAAAGTATATATGGCATGATCTACAAGAAATCTGAGGCAACACTGTTATGACACAACCATTCCATGTTATTGGCAAAGTAAAGAATTAGCAACAAGCCCTGGTCTTGAATTTCCGGACATTTGATCTTTTGTCCTACAGCCTTAAATGCTCTATTAAATATGTCCCTATGTTCACTGACATTAAGCAAGACAGTTGGGTAAAATATGTGGTTTGGCTGTCACATGTATGAGTTTGGTTCTAATAACAACATATAAATCAAAGAAACACTGAAAGTTATCCAGGAAAAGTCAGCTGTGCTACAGGATGATGGATACTGTATGTAAATTCCGAGAGGCATCCTGTGTGCATGCACTATATGCAGTACATGTCATGGGAGTGATATATATATAAAAACATGAATACATGAATACATCTTGGAGACAGGGATGTTTTGAGCTGAATGGATTTTGTGATTACATAGTGTATCTGCTACATACGCATCTTGGCTACTTGTGTGGGTATATGTGGAGACATGAATCCGCACAGTGCTGTTAAAGTTAGCTGTGGGAAACCTTTGGTTAAGATGTGATTTTGGGCTGATGCTTTGTAGCAAATGGAAGAGCAGCCTTGTTTTTGTGGTTGATGTAAAAAGAAACCTTTCATAACATTGTGCGATTGAGAATGGCAGCAAAGTTTTCAATGCCTGCTGTTGGACAAAAGGAGATACTTAGCTTTACGTTCAGTAATAAGCAACTGAATTAAATGCACAGGCAGAAGGAGCACTCTAGTAATTCTACAGATCAGTTACTAACACATAATAAAAACACATTAATTATATGTAAGTGTTGAAAAGGACAAAAACTATCTATCTATCTATCTATCTATCTATCTATCTCATCTATGAAAACATATAATTTGAGTAAAAATACACCAATATTTACTGTCACAAGACACATTCAGCATGGTAACCAGATCAGAGTTATGCACACACAATTAAAAATCCCAATGACTGTATTTTAATTGGTTTTTTATGCTAGCTCTGTAATGGACCGGCGACCTGTCCAGGATGTAACCCGCCTCTCACCCCATGACAGTGGGGCTCAGGTCTCTTGTAGGTGCTAAGCCCAACTCCTTCATAATTTGATTGCAGATTTTGTTTATCTTCTTTATTTTGGCTTAAAATGCCAACATGTCCTAGAAGTAATAAGAGTGCTACTGATGAAGTTAAAACAGCCACTGAGACTGTGAAAACAACTGAGCACCCTCTGTCCACTGATTAAGACCCTGTGATGTTAAATGAAAGCCACAGAAAATCTACTTCGTGAACCTTGAGCTGGGATTATTTTGTCAAACTTTAATTTCCAAGGTCAAAACTGAACTTGACCTTGCTCATCATTTGTGTTTGCATTAAAAAGTTGCTGTGTCTTTAAAGCTCTCATGCAACTATGTAGCTAACTATACACAACTCTAGTATCGTTTGTGCTACAAGACATCCACACGCATACGGCATGTGCACAAGCTCGGATCCATAAACAATCACCAAGCTACTCATGTATAATGCTATAAGATAAAACAAACCAGTCACATCACTCAACCATCAAACACAGCTCATGCTTCAAGCATTAATAGTCTTTTAATCATTGCTTCAGAGAAGAAGACCAGCGCATACTGTACACATACAAGGTCAACTAAAGAGAAAAAAGTCCTCCCTGTTCCTCATATTTGGCTCAAGACGAGAACAAAGCAACAACAATAAACCTCTCGTAATTTGCATTATATTAATAGCAGTAATAAAATTGTTCTCTAATCTTCTTGGTGTTCAATACTAGGGCTGGAGAGGTGGAAAAAAAAAAGTGTGGATGGAAAAATGAAGATTGTGGGGATGCCAGTGTGAGGAATTGTTGGTGGGTGTCTGATGGGATCAGTCACCTCTGTGTGCTGAGGTCACACAGATAGGGTTGAAAAGGGCTAGAAAAGACCACAGAGAAATCACAACACTGTTATTGTAGGGTATACTGAACACTTAGGTCTTATATGGGAAGCATGGAGTTCTTCCAGCTTGATGTGCACATTGAGAAAAACTAACACAAAGACTTAAAATATAAACTTGGATCTTAAAAAGGGTTCCTGAATATTAGTTAATGGCCAGGTACTTCACTGTGGTCATACTGTATTTCTATTAATTCGGGTATAAGCACCTTCCTATTACCCCAAAATATAGATGAGTAACACCTTTCTAAAATGTAAAACATAATGTGTTAATACAATAAAAAATGTCAAAATAAAATGTAGTGAAAGTGATACTGAGATGAATATTTCAAGTCTCTGTGCTACAATTAAGGGCACAGCTCCCCACCATCCATGGAGGGAGAGAGTGGATACATTTACAAACAAATTAAACCAAGCTAGTTCAAAGTCAAGTTTTATGCTCAAGTGCTGAAATGGATGTTTCTCTGTGGGAATAATAATTGTCCTTACTGTAAAGCTTAATTAAGCCAAATTAAAACGAGCCGAATTCAAATGAATTCAAATAAATGTCACAAGATTATTTTTTAATTGTCATACATTTTTAAATAAAGATGGTGTTGGCGGAATGAGCGGGAACAGAGCTCGAGTGAGTGGGAGGTGAGGAGCTGCTGGTTGGCAGGGTAGGTTTCAGTGTGATAATTACGTCTCTGAGGAGCAACACGAGGACAGATGTGTAATCTCACTGACTGTACCCCCAACATTTACAATCCTCTGAGTGAATTAGAATGGCTTGCCAACTTTAACATACAGGTTGATACTTAAAAATCATTTTAAACAAAATTTGTCATGACTATTTTATGTTATAGACAAAATAACACCATATCATGTTTTAGTGTTAACCAGCCTCATGGAGACTTGATGAGTTTTACAAGAACAAAAGCTTCATGTAACACCTTGTAGGCGTTACACCTTGTAGTCAATCAACTGCCACGGTTCTTCACTATGAAAGGTGTTGATGTGCACATTTTCACCCAAGGAACACTTTGGGGGCTAAAGTGAGTTTTCTGATCTTGCACTTGACTACTAAGCACTCTAGTGTAGAGCAGAGTGTATGCAAATACTATATTAAGTGTAACACAATGGTGCACTGCAATCTGATCAGCTGTAGTTGATTTTGAAATGCATCTATTTGATCTGTTTATCATCCAAACATTCTGCTGAGCTGCACTGTAAGAACCTGTGTTCAAACAACTGCTTAGATATACGAACAGCTGTAGAAAATAATGTAGCAATGTGTTTTTATTTTATTTTATTTTTCTGCATTTTAACAGGCTTTGATCCATATTCTTGTGACATTTAGCCTATTATGTAAACTGTATGGATACTGTAATGACTGGATGACCCCCCCCCCCAAAAAAAATGAATAAATAAATTCCCATTACAAGAAGAAATATAAAGACCAGACAAGGAGATAAAAATAAAATCTGATTTGCTCAACATGACATTTCTCTGACAGGTTTGTAGAGGCGACATATCTCTGAGAGGAAACAAAATAGCCAAACTTTATGAGTAAATGAAAAGGCCAATAAACTTCAGCATTAATGCATTAAATCAATGCAACACAGCTGCCTTATAGTAGCATGTGATGGCAGTATTTACTGTGATGAATACACAAGTTAAATGTACACAAGTGATACTATGGGAGGGTGAGGAAGAAGAGAAAAAGAGAATGATAACGGTACATCAGCAGAGTAAATACTCTGATAAATCACAGAGGAGACAGAGCTGTCGAATAAATTTATCCCAGCCCATTATTCCCTCTTGTATCTCCCACCACAGGAGGCATAAAGAGTGTGTGTGGATGTGTGAGTGCCTCCTCAAGAGAGAGTGATGATGAAGATGACCCTGGCACTGACACATATAGCAACATAGGGGCACACGCACACGCACGACATCCGTGACACGACGACACTAAACATTCTCTTGAAACACCATCACACACACACATGACATCAGGTAATTGGGGCCCCTGGGCTCGGGTGCCAAGGGTGTGCATTTCTTGCAGAGAGGCAGATAAATCAACTGTTAATAAGCCAGCAAGTGCAGAGTTTCTATTTACGACTGCTCTTTCTCCACAAGGCCAGTGTCACTAGCCCAAATGTGGTCTCTCATGCTGACAAACACCCCTATTCACATATGCACACATACCTACGCACACACTTAAATGGTCCTCAGGCAGAAGACCCCTACATACCCGTGCCCCTGGATGTCAAGGGAAAAAATAAAGCTTCTCGTGTAATGCAATATATTCAGCATTTTTCATCAGTTCATGCTTTTTACTATTAAATCATAATGGAGTAAGGCTCTCAGGTAAATCTACCCCTCTGACATGCACACATACAGAGTCGTTGTCAGCGATGTCAGGCTTCATTGGTAGCTAGACCTCAGTATGGCAGCACAGCGGAGGACAGTATTGATTCATCCGCGGAAAGTCACCTTCTTCCTCACCCCACCCCAGCAGCTGCCTCGAGGGCCCTGGTCATTCCACTCAGCCAATTTGTATGGCTGTTGTTATTATTAGTGTTTCTCTGCTATAGTGCTTTGGTCTTGGGGCACGGACACACCGCTTTATGATGCCGCGCCTAATAAACATCATTGTCATTTTCCCAGACTAGTAATTAAGTGTGGGGCTAATTTGTCATAGTTAGTTAGCGTGGCGCAATGCCAGGAGAAAGCTGCCCGGGAGGGGTACGGTGGCTGAGAAGGCCGGGAGCTTAATACAGGCTGTTCATATAGAGGCAAAATTGCATCATGACATTGATGCTAGACTGGGAATGACAGAGGGCAGAGGTTTTCATATACAGACGCTGACTTGGACATCTCTGTGTACATGATAAGGATAAGGACAGTGATTCTTTATTGTCATTGTTATTTCTATAACAACAAAATTTAATAAGTGCAATACTCAGTGCGTACAATAAATAGAAAACAAAAAATGTTTTCTGACAATGTGTAAATGTTAACTACTATTTCAACCTCTTGTCTGATTTAGTATTTTCAGTTTAGTCTGACTTTTGTTCTAGTAATAATTTAATCTGTTTCTCAGCACACCTTAAAATTTGTCTGTGTGCACACAAGCGTATGCATATGGGTGTACAAGAGCATGTGTCTCAAGGCTAAGGGGAGCAAGAAAAGCAGAAAACAATTGGCAAGGCAAATCACGATTGAGAAATATATTCAGATTAGGCATGCAGGTGATTCACTGTTTACAGACATCATATTAAAACCACATTAAGCCTAAAGAGAAAAAACAAAACAATTGAAACTCACATAAGTGAGTTATTCATTTTGCCTCAGAGGTATTGTATATCTGCAGAAAGATCTAATTTGAACACTATAGTTCCAGTGCTTATACACAAAATCATGACAAATTAATAGGGACAGTAATAAAAGTTTTGTAGCACAGGGATTCAGTTGCTGCCACATGATTGCAAACTATTCATTTTCTCAAAACAAAACAAAACAAAACAAAACAAAAAAAGATTTGCACTGGTCACGGTTTAATGAAGTAACTTTATAACAGGCCACTCTCTTCCTGAAAATAACAGAAATTATTTATTGGTACAGTACGCAAGCAACGTCTCTGCCAAAAGGTCGTATCTGTAACAGTTTTGTATTGTTTCTAATGGAGTCGAGGTTAAGGATACTAATACGTAATTGCGGGAAATAGATGCAAGAGGAAACAAACTTGGAACTCATTAGAGCAAATGTTATCCATCATACTCTTGCTCTCTACTGCATTCAGAATTTATCTTAAATTATTTTCTACATTTAATAGCCCTCTGAGGTTTTTAACCCATTATAGAAAGAGTTTGGTTTGGGGCCAGCCTTTTACTTTGTAAACGGAGTATATTAAGCCCCTTTCCAGTGTTCATATTTTTATTCTTGGACTCTCCTAGATTTGCATTATACACCATTTAAAATAATCCTTATTTATTCATTACTGGGCCTTGGTGCAAGCTCCCTCTCTGAAATGAGCCATTTTAGCCAACTTTCTTTGCACCTCGCAAACCGAAGGCTTTAACAGCAGGGATATGAAGCTGCCGTGCACAAAGCCACAGTTGTGTGCCTAAGATGACCATATTAAAGATATTGCCTTCATATGACATCATAAACTAGGAGTAGAAATATCTGCCTGAAATGAGGGCTGAGACAAGTCCTCTCACTTTCACTCACAGGTTTTAGTTACATAAAGCAAAGAAGCAATACGTAACTGAACCAAGTAAGTTAGATAAC